>LOEQ01011420.1:2535-14635 GCA_001685075.1 Bramus lutescens
AGGAACAAACTCACCCCTCCAATGGATCTTATGGTACCAGATCAGCTGGGGAGAGAAGCCCCTGCAGAATGACTAGAAAGTTTAGGGGCTTGAGGAATGTCTGTGCTCCCTTTCCGGGGCTGCTGTGGCTAGACGCAACTTTTAAAAAAAGACATGGTTGCCGTTTCCTGGAAGAGGAGTATGGAAATATTTGTAATTAAGGAACAGAGATTTAATCATAAACAGGAATGAGACTAGTTTGTCTTTAATTTAAAGCTTAAAATAGAGACAAGCTGTCACATCACTGACTGTGTGACAAGGACACTATTAGTGGCAACCGGGTTTGGGGGATCATCTGTGATGATGGGGGTGAATACTCAATATGTCTCACATAGCCTTTATAGAACCATAGAAGGTGCTTGAGTTACCTATATTACATTAAGATAGCAGGTAGTTCTTTGACTGCTGCTTTTTATTTTCCTGATAATGCTTGCTGAAAATATCTTCCAACCTCTCTTTAAAACAGTTTTCAGCAGACTGATAAGGACTTGTAGTTTCTCTGAGAATAGAGAGATTTCAGTCTTCCAGTTATATAAGTAGAAATTAAAGGACATAAACCATGAACAGGGAAGAAGTTAAACTTCACTTTTACCCCCACTGAGATTGGAAAATTAAAGTATTATCAGTTGTTTAAGAGTAAGTAGGAAGAGCACATGGCTCTCAGAAGAGGAAACAGATAGTTTTGGGTTACTCTGAGAGTCATGTCCCCAAGAGAAAACACAGATCTTAAGCCAAGGTTTGTGTGTGGGGGCTTCCACCAGAGTAAGTCATTGGTTACAACAAGAACACTGTTGGCTACAGTCAGCATTTGGGAGCACTGATGTACCCATAGCAAAGCCAAATATAACAGTTACTGCTGGAAATGGGGGCACCACAGTGTGACTAAGAATAGCTTGTGAGTCTTTGGGAAATTGTGCACAGTATCTAGAAGAGCTGTAGGTACAGACTCAGAATGTCTCACTCTTTCATTTTAGATTTCTCCAACTAACAAAACAAAAAGAAACACAAAGAGGGAGACACAGTCATACAGAGAGTCACATCATAAAGACAACAAACAGGAGTGGCCAGCACACATTCACTGTCCTACATGCCATAACATCTTGTGATATCTCACAGGGATCCAGGAAACATGGGATCCATGGTCATTTATGATCTTGTGTCCTAACCAGATGACTCCTCTTATAGAACAAACTTACCTCTAGACCTGTTCAGACTTGATGATTTTCATTTTACTTTTTCTTTTTTTTCCCCTAGGGTGGTGGCATTAGGAGCCTCTGGAGTTCTCAGTGATCAGAGAAGGTTTTCTTGCAGTCCTGAAACATCTCAGGCCTGCATCCTCTAATAGTCTTTTCCAGCCAGTACATCCTTCTCCACTTCTGGGAATCCTGAGGGTCCATTCTCTGGTATCTCAGTGGGACCTCCAAATGTTATGGGGAACCACCAGAGATGATCACTTAGATACAGTGTATAGCCAATTGAAAGTCTTTATTCCAGCTGGCTTGGACAACACTCAAGTATTCTGGGCCCTAGGTGTGGCCCCAAATATCCGGAACAAGGACTTTTTAAAAGCAGAAACCATGATCTGGCATCTCACTTGGCAGTCACAAGGGACTTTTTCAAAAGCAAGCTGTTTGAAACAACCAGCTTTACTAGAAGCTAAGATGAGTGGCATGCTCTAAAAATTGTCTTTCTCCTTAAATTCCTAACTTCTAAATTTAGAACCCATCAGTAGATCTTATCTACAGAGTTTATTACCATTGTGTTTGCCTGTGATTCTCTACTTTCCATTTTTCTTCACACCTATTGATTTGAAATCTGTTATGTGAAGAAGTTTTTCATTCCTTATTTATTTATTTGTGTATATATTTATCTTTTATTTAATATTTTGTATTAAAAGAGATTCACACATATTTATTATCTTAAAATATAGGTCCATATATTAAAATATCAAATATTAAAAGTAATACAACAGTCTGCTGGTTCAATAATTCTAGCTTTGCTGTTTTCTCCTCATTGATAGCTGTATTTTTTCATATAAGCTGTATTTTTTCTCTTTTCTTAATACTTTTAACTAGGTAGAAATGTAGGATCATAAGTTATTTGAAAGATAGGGACCTCATTCCAATAAAATTGTCAAGACAAGGCAAAACTCACTTCTTTATTGAGTGAGTGTCCTGCTCATCAAGCATAAGGACAAGCACACAGGTTACTAAAATGTATTCATCTTTTTTTTTTGACATAATGGTTTATTATATTGCTACTAGTAATAGCACAGTTAGTGACTTTACCTTTTCCCCAATGACTGGAGTCCAACTTCTCTGTATTTCAAGATTAGCTTGTCTAGAAGGAAAGGATTCTATGTTCTACAAGGAATGGAGTCAATGCCATGGTGGGGAAGGGGGTCACTACTTCAGTCTATCAAGTTTTTGGGACACATTATCAGGGATTTGTGTATACATAAGCTTTACTGGTCAGAGTACAAATAAAATATATAGAAGTTTTATTAGGTGGGGAATATTAAACAAGATGTACATTTCTTGTCATGAACACAAGTTTTAAAGTGTTTGACAGAGAAGATTAATATGTTTATTACAATAATCAGCTATGTGACATAAGTCATGTGTCCTTGACCCAATGAGCCCCAAAGTGTAACATGTTATCAAGCTATTGAAAAATATTGCAAACATGATTAATCCATTGATTTATTTCAATCATCCCCAGCACTTTTTTTTGCTTATGTGACTTTGTGTCTACAAAATTATGCATATTTAATTACATGCAATTGGATCACATGTAAAGGCTCATATTTTCAGAATTAGGTTAGTTAGATCAATGTAATTTCCTCATATAACCTCTCTTCTCTAAACATCCTCTTTATTACAGGTCAACCACTAGTCTGTTGATCTTTGTATAACTTCTGCCATTTCAAGTATGTTACTAAAGTAGAAGCAAACATGTTCTAACCTTTAAAGATTGGTTTATTTTACTAAGTAAGGATAATTTCCTGAATATATCCAAGGCATTTCTTGTACCAATTTTTGATCCAATTCAGTCCTGAGTAATAGTCTCTAGGGTATCATGTTATTAGTAAGTGCATTTCAATAAGCATGGTAAAATAGAACTTCATGTTCTTTGTAATATTGTGGCATAACATCAGATCCCATACATTTCCTATATTTCTGTACAAATTTACAATTCCAGATAGTTCTTTTGTCAGCCTACATTCTCATTGGTTTCACTTCACATACATACCTTCAGAGACATACTGGTATTTGAATATAATGATCATCTTAGAAACATACTGATAGATGGTAAGGTTGAGTTGGGTCTGTAGAAGAGGCAACATGGTCTTGCATAACAACTGCTTCAGTAGAGGTCATCAGAGTTTCTTTAAGCATTGCTGAGGTAGCTTCCCCAAGTGCTCTGGTGATATTACTTCCGCTGAGAAGTAGAGGTACAGAGGCTTTTCAAAAACAAACAAACAAACAAAAACAACAACAAAAGCAGAAAGCTGTATGGCAAGGTCCAAAAGACTTAAAAATTTAGGGGCCCTATGTTTTCAGTTCCATGTAATTCTTTTCACTTATGCCCATTCTAAACAAAGAAAGTAGCTGCAATCTTTGCAATCACTATTCTAACTTTAATGTAAAAATGCTATGAGGCTGCCTTTTTGCTATTCTTGGTCATCAGTCTGTGGCACTATTTGAAGGTAATGAAAATTTCAGGAGGCAATAGTCAGAAAGATTGCTGATATGAAAGGAAAATTGGGCTGCAGTTTCTTCTATTTCTCTTTGCTTCCTATACACTTGGAGACAAATGGCCTCTTTGTGTCATGTGATTCCCCCATTTGCTCTGCCTTACTGTGGGTCCCAAACCAACAAGTAACACTTACTATAGAATTCAACCTCTGAAACCATGAGTCAAAATAAACTTTTCTCATTTTAAGTTGATTTTCTCAACTTAAAATTTTGACATAGTGATAAAAGGCTTACAAAATATACAAATCCAGCCTCTTGCAGAATGAGATCAGACTTTGTTTTTTCAAAACTGGCCATGTAACTACAGAAGACAAGGGTCGATTTTAGGGTATACATTGAACCTTGAACAGCAGGGCTTGAGTTTTGTATTTGAACCACTTTACTCATCCTTATCTTCTACTGAGTGATATTATGAACATCCAACCATTGCTATTACATTAATTATCCTTAAAACAATTAGATGTTTTTCTGTTGGATGAGCAGCTGCACATAAATCTATTGATATTTTAATTTTATCTGTGGCCCTATAGCCCCTCAGTCAGTGCCCAACCAACCCCTAATGCTGTGGTCTGGAGAGCCTTCTGGCTTTGGTTACATGGCACTGGTTCTGCCATGGCTCCAATATGTAGGTTTAAACTAAGTTTCTATCATCCTGTTTCCCAACAAAGACCCAGAAGTCTGTTATAGACTTGAAAACCTGCTAGATCAGAGAAGCTGAGAAACAACCCGAGGACCTTGCTTTGTGGCTGGAAACCCAGGAGGAGAAATGTCTCTTCATTTGTCCCAAGATCAAAAGGAAAGTGCCAAACCCATGTCCCTGCCCTTTCCTTCCTGTGTGTCTTCTTGAATTCTCTTTTGAAATTGTTAGCTTCTCTACTTCTAATTATAAACAGCTAGCTCTGTCACTGGCTCTGTCCCCTGATTCAAGGTAAACTTCTTTTAAAATTTTAAGTGATTTATTTATTTTTATTGTTTTTATTGATCACTATGTTTTTAACATCTCTCCTCCCTTCCTCCCCCACATCTTTCTACCCTCTCCCATTACCCCCATGCTCCCAGTTTACTCAGGAGATCTTGTCTGTCTTGTCTTTTTCTACTTCCTGTGTAGAATAGATCCATATATATCTCTCTTAGGGTCAAGGTAAACTTTTAACAGTCTCAGAGTGTCGCAGTTTGATCAAATATCCTGCAACAGCAATTTTTAAAATTTTTCAAATACAGTATTTTAGATACTTGATTCCTATACATAGCTTATTAGGAACTTATGTTTCTGATATTTGCATATCTGTATTGTTAGAACATGCATTTTTGTGACTGGTGCTCTCTTTGCTACTATAAATACAATTAATATATTTAAATTTGGAAAAAAATTGAACTATCAATGACAGAAACCTCAAATTCCTTAAGATTATTTTTAATTATTATAAACAAATTTATATTTCTTTAGAGACACAAAACATAAGGGATATGTGCTCATGTGCCTGTATAATTGTGAGTATGTGTATGTGTGAGTATGTGTATGTATGCATCTATATATGCGTGCATGTATGTATGCATGCATTCTTGTGCACAGCATTGTGGAGAATATCTCATGTAATGATTACAAGATGTGGAATGCTGCCTTACTTTTGATGTACATACTCATTGCCCCTTGAATTCTCAGTAGCTATTATTATTAATAGGAGACCTACACAGATTGAGAGACAATATTTCTTCATGATGTGGAGGGTAAACTTTTGTGGTTCTACTCTTCCATAAAGTTTTATAGACAGATGTAGATATTTATAATTTGTTGGCGGTGACCATTAATGCTGCCCCTTCACTCTTAAAGGTATACAGATAGTTAGTAGATTTTTCTAAAGAGCAGCCCTCATAATGCCCCATATTCTCCCTAAGGAATTAGAAGTTAAGAGTTTATTGAAGAGAGGCATTTTATTTAGTCTTATAGCCACTTATACATTGTCCATGACCTTGCAAGCAATCTCTTACACATGCTTCTGGATATAACCCTAATTAAATTCACTAGTCCACCAAGCTACACTTGGGTAGAATCATTTCTTTGGTTTTCTCTGTGCCCTATCCAGAGTAAATAGACATTCTGTTCACATCTCCTTAAGTCCACATAACACTTTGATCTTGAATATGAGGGCATAAAAGAAGCAAAGATGATTATTTTCAGGACCATTTGTATAGTATCTATGACTGTAGCTAAGGTATGTCAGGGTGAAACATTTGAAGGGGCAATTCTGATATGATCATTGTTCTCCCATGTAATAGGAATAGCATACCTGCTTGCTTCAGCATTACTAACATCATTAGTGTTATGAATAAAACTAGATGCAACCAAATTTTCTCCATCTAAGGTGAGGCGTTGCTGGGGCCAATTCCATCATGATATCTTTATCTATATGATATATAGAAACAAGTTCACCATGTGAATAAGGGTATACTCCTAAAATGCATAAGATACTAGTGAATACATTATTATTCTTAAATGTAGTACATATGGACTGTACTATAAGTAATAGTGACAATCATATCTTTCTGCAGACCAGTGGTTCTCAAAATTCCTAATGGTGCAACCTTTTATTAGAGGTCCTCATGTTTTGTTGACCCCAACCATAAAAGATTTTCATTGCTACTTCATTACTGTAATTTTATTACTGTCAAAAATCATAATTTAAATACTTGATATGCAAGTTACCAGGTATGTGACCCTTGTGAAAGGGTCATTTGACTCCCAAAAGGGTCCTGACTCACAGGTTGATGACCACTGCTATAGACAGTAAAACATGGAACTGACATCGAATGGTCTGCCAAAAACAGTTGCCCAAATAATCCTGGAATTACAATGAGAAAAAGATGTGTAATATTTTTTGTGCTACCCTCTGAATTGGCAGAGAATGTGACAAAAAAGACAGTAGGATGGAGTGTTAACTTTCCTTTTCTTACAAATTAGGGTAGCATAAAAGAAAGATGAAACAAACGTTTAATAGTCATCCCTTGTATAACAAAACATGGAATGCATGAGAAGAATTGGATAGGGAGAAAGGAGAAGGATGTAGAAATCAAAGAGGATAACTCTCAGGTCTAATCTTTATTAAAGAGGAAGAAAAAATTCATGATTCAGCCTGAAAATCGGGGGTTTAATAATGACTCAATATAAGTAGTACTTATCATGGACTAGGATATTTTTGAACTGTTTGAATTGGTAAAGGATTTTAAAGATGTAAATTAGCCTCAGGCAGACTAACTTTCAAGTCTGTGGGACATGGAAGAGATGTGATTAATCTGAATGTTGTAAATGGTAAAAGGTTTTAAACTGTTCAAAGTGAAGGCTGAAGATTTTAAAGAGCTGTCAAAGAAACTATCCTCTAATTGACTAAATCATTGCAACCACAGGGGACACTTGGTTATCACAGGCTCAGGTACTCATGAATAATTGAGTAAATAGAAAGAGAAAGAATAGAGAGAGGAAGAACTTTGTTAAATGAACTGTATATCAGAGATGGAGTCTCTGATGACTTATTCACTGGGATGGCTAAGACTGTACTCATAGGGGAGTTAAGAAAGAAGTTGTCCTTCCCTTGGGCCTTAAGCTACCTTAGGTGTTTTGATCTGAGTCATTCTGACAGGTGTAATATGGTGTCTCAGCATTGTTTTGATGTGCATTTCCCTGATGGCTAAGGATGTGGAACATTTGCTTAAGTGTCTTTTGGCTATTTGAAATTCCTGTGTTGAGAATTCTCTGTTTAGTTTTGTACCCAATTTTTAATTGGGTTATTTGAAATTTTGATGTATAATGTCATGAATTCTTTATATATTTTGGAGAGCCATTCTTTGTCTGATGTGAGGTTGGTAAAGATCTTTTTCCATTCAGTATGCTGCCTTTTTATCTTATTGAATATGTCCTTTGTTTTACAGAAACTTGTCAGTTTCAGGAGGTCTCATTTATTTATTGTTTTTCTTAGTGTCTGTGTTCCTGGGGTTATATTTAGGATATGTCTCCTGTACTTATGCATTGAAGACTACTTACTATTTTCTCTTCTATCTGGTTCAGTGTAGTCAGATTTATATTGAGGTATTTAATCCATTTGGACTTTAGTTTTGTGCATGGGGATAGATATGAATCTATTTTGATTCTTCTATGTGCCGACACCCAGTTATACCAGCGTCATTTGTTGAAGATGCTTTTTTTTCCATTGTATAATTTTATCTTCTTTGTCAAATATCAGGTGTTTATAGGTGTGTCGATTAATATTCGTATCTTCAATTCGATTCCATTGGTCAACCTCTCTGTTTTTATGTCACTACTAGTTTCATTACTGTACCTCTATAAAAGAGCTTGATTTCAGGGATGGTGATGCCTTCGGGGGTTCCTTTATTGTACACGATTATTTTGGCTATTCTGTTTTTTATTGTTGTTGTTTTTGTTTTTCCATATGAAGTTGATCATTGTTCTTTCAAGGTACAATTGGGAAGAATTGTGCTAGAAGTTTGATGGGGATTGCATTGAATCTATTGATTACTTTTGGTATGATTGCCATTTTTGTTATGTTCATACTACCTATTCAAGAGCATGGGAGATCTTTCATTTTCCAGTATCTTCCTCAATTTCCTTCTTTAAAGACTTACTTAATGTTCATATCAAACAGGTCTATCACTTCTTTGATTAGTGATTCCCCAAGATATTTTATGTTATTTGCGTCTATTGTGAAAGGTAATGTTTCTCTGATTTCTTTTTCAGCTTCTTTATTATTTGCATATAGGAGGGCTACTTATTTTTTTTGAGTTGATCTTGTATTCTGCCACATTACTGAAGGTATTTATCAACTGTAGGATTTCCCAATAGAGTTTTGGGGGTCACTTTTATATACAATAATGTCTTCTGCAAATAATGGAAGTTTGACTTCTTCCTTTTGAATTTGAATCCGCTTGATCTCATTTTTCTGTCTTATTTCTATTGCTAAAATTTCAAGAACTATGTTGAAGAGATATGGAGAGAGTGGACAGCCTTGTCATGTTCCTGATTTTAGTAGAATTGCTTCGAGTTTCTCTTTATTTAATTTGATGTTGGCTCTTGGCTTGCTGTATATTGCTTTAATTATGTTTTGATATATTCCTTGTATTCCTGGTCTATACAAGAACTTTATCATGAAGGAGTGCTGGATTTTGCAAATGCTTTTCTAGCATCTAATGAAATGATTATATGTTTTTTCAATTTATTTATATTATGGATTACATTGGTAGATTTTTGTATGTTGAACCATCCCTGTATCTCTGGAATGAATCTGACTTGATTCTGGTCGATTTTTTGATGTGTACTTGGATTTGGTTTGCCATTATATTAGTGAGTATTTTTGCATCCATGTTCATGAGTGAGATTGGTCTGTAATTCTCTTTCTTGTTTGGGTTTTTGTGTGGTTTTCGTATCAAGGTAACTGTAGCCTTATAAAAGTGTTTAGCAATGTTCCTTCTGTTTCTATTATGTGGAACAATTTGAGGAGTATAGGGATTAGCTCTTCTTGGAAGCTCTGGTAGAATTCTGCACTGAAACCATCTGGCCCTGAGCCTTTTTTGGTCAAGAGTCTTTTGATGACTGCTTCTATTTGCTTTCATGTTATAGGTCTATTTAATTTGTTCACCTGGCATTGTTTTAATTTTGGTCCCATTTATTTTACATTTTCTAATTTTGTGGAGTATAGGTTTTTGTAGTATGACCTAATGATCCTCTGGATTTCCTCAGTGTCTGTTGTTATATTCCCCTTTTCATTTATTATTTTCTTAATTTGGATTTATCTCTATGCCTTTTTATAAGTTTAGATAAGGATTTGTCTATCTTGTTGATTTTCTCAAAGAACTAGCTCTTTCTCTCATTGATTCTTTGTATTGTTTTTTTCATTCTATTTTATTGATTTCAACCCTTATACTTATATTCCTCCTCAGTGTGTATGCTTCTTTTTTCCCACAGAACATTCATGTGTGCTGTTAAGTCACTAATGTGAGTTTTCTCCACTTTCTTTATATGGGCACTTAGTGCTATGAACTTTCCCCTTAGAACTGCTTTCATACTGTCCCATAGGTTTGGGTATGTTGTTCTTTCATTTTCATTGAATTCTAGGAAATCTTTAACTTCTTTATTTCTTTCTTGAGCCAGGGGTGGTTCAATAGTTCACTGTACAATTTCCATGAGTTTGTAGGCTTTCTGAGAATGTTGTTTTAAATTCTAACTTTAAACCATGGTGATCTGATAAAATACAGGGGATTACTCCAATTTTTTGTATCTATTGTGGTTTCCTTCATTACTGAGTATATGTTCAATTTAAGAGAAGGTTGCATGAGGTGCTGAGAAGAAGATATATTCTTTTGTGTTTGGGTGGACTGTTCTATGGATGTCTGTTAAGCCCATTCGAGTAATAGCATCTGTGACTTCTCTTATTTCTCTGTTAAGTTTCTGTCTTGTTGACCTGTCCATTAACAAGAATGTAGTGTTGAAGTCTCCTATTTGTGAGGTTTGATTTGAAATTTAAGTTTTATTAATGCTTCTTTTACATATGTGGGTAGTCTTTTATTAGGGGCATAGATGTTCAGGATTGAGACTTCATCTTGATGGATTGTTCCTGTTATGAGTATAAAGTGTCCTTCTCTATCTCTTCTGATTGATTTNTGAGACTTCATCTTGATGGATTGTTCCTGTTATGAGTATAAAGTGTCCTTCTCTATCTCTTCTGATTGATTTTAGTTTGAAATCTATTTTGTTAGATATTATTGCAAGTACACCTGCTTGTTTCTTATGTTCATTTGATCGGAAAACCTTTTCCCAACCCTTTACACTGAGGTAATGTCTGTCTTTGAGTTCGAGGTGTGTTTCTTCTATAGAGCAAAAGGATGGATCATGTTTTTACATTCATTCTCTTAGCCTGTGTCTTTTTATAGGTGAATGGAGTCCGTTGATATTAAGAGATATTAGAGACCATTGGTTGTTAATTCATCTTATTTTTCCATGGTAGTGGTTGTGTGTTTCCCTTCTTTGCGTTTTGCAGGTGGGAGGTTATCTATTGCCTGTGTTTTTCTGGGTGCAGATAGCTTTCCTAGGTTAGGGTTTTTTTCCTATTACTTTTGTAAGGCTGGGTTTGTGAATACATGTTATTTAAATCTGATTTTTTTCATAGAATATTTTGTTTTATCCATTAATGGTGATTGAAAGCTTTGCTGGGTATTGTAGTCTGGGCTTTCATCCACAGTCTCTCAGTGTCTGCAGCACATCTGCCCAGGACCTTCTGGTTTTCATGGTTTCCATAGAGATGTCAGGTGTAATTCTGATAGGTTTACCTTTATATGTTACTTGACCTTTTCCTTTGCAGCTCTTACTATTCTTCCTTTATTCTGTGTGTTTTACATTTTGATTATTTTATGGTGAGGGAAGTTTTTCTTTTTTCTTTTCTTTTTTTTTTGATCCAGTCTATTGGGTGTTCTGTAAGCTTCTTATACTTTCATAGGGATATCCTTCTCTTTTGGTTGGGAAAATTTTATGATTTTGTTGAATATATTTTCTGTGTCTTTGAACTGGAGATCTACTTCTTTTATCCTTATTATTTTTAGGTCTGGTCTTTTCATGGTGTCCCACACTTCCTGGATGTTTTGTGTTAAGAATTTGTTGGAATTAATGCTTTCTTTGACCAATGAATTGATTTCCATTATAGTATCTTCAACACCTGAGATTATCTCTTTCCATTTCTTGCATTCTGTTGGTTATACTTGCCTCTGTAGTTCCTGTTCATTTACCTAGGTTTTCCATATCCAGAATTCCCTTGCTTTTTTTTATTTGTTTGTTTTCTTTATTACCTCTGTTTCATTCTTCAAGTCTTGAACTGTTGCTTCACCTGTTTGATTATTTTGCCTTGGTTTTCTTTTAGGGATTTATTAATTTCTTCCAAATTTTTGTTTGTCTTTTTTTTCCATTTCTCTAAGGGAGTTTTTCATTTCTTCTTTATAGTTCTCCATAATTTTCTTAAAATTATGCTTAAAATAATTTTCTTCTGCTTCTTCTGGGTTAAGATTATTAAGTTTTCCTGTTGGTTGATCACTGGGTTCTGGTATTACCATGTTGCCTTTTAGGTTGTTAGATGAATTCTTGCATTGACGCCTACCAATCTCTTCCTTCAATTGATGCCTACAGTGTCTTTGCATCTTGGTTCAATCTTTGCAGTGGCTGTCTGAGTCTTTGGGAGTTGTTCTAGGTTTTCTCTGTGATGTAGGAGGGTCTTCTGTTTTGTGTTGATTTCATTGGTTAAATAAACAAA
>LOEQ01011421.1:61643-78805 GCA_001685075.1 Bramus lutescens
AGATAGATAGATAGATAGATAGATAGATGATAGATAGATAGAAAGATAGATGATGGATAGTTTTATAGATAGATAGAGATATGATAGGATAGATAGATATGATAGATGAGAGAGGGAGGGAAAGAGGAGAGATTCATTCTGTCAGTTTCATTTCTGTAGAGAAACCCGACTAATATGCTGCAGAGAGATGAGATCCTGTGTCTTAGTTTCCCTTCTATTATTATAATAAATGCCATAAACAAAAACAACTCTAGGGAGAAAGGGTTCATTTCACCTTACATTTCCATGAGTCTATCACCAAGGGAAATAAGGGTATGAACTCAAGATAAGAACTTAGAGTTAGGAACTGAGGCAGAGGCAATGGAGGAGTAATGCTTACTAGCATATTCTCCATGGCCTGTGTCTAATAAAGTCTAGGACACCTGTTCAGGGGTGACACTCCTCCCAATGAATTGGGACCTCTTACAGCAATTATTAATTAAGAAAATGCCCCCACAGAATTGCCTGTAGACAAATCTGATAAAGACATTTTCTCAGTTAAGTTTCCTATCTTGTGTCAAGTTGTTAACAAAACAACCTATAGAGTACAAACAAACATAAATTAGTTAACCAACTTGCTGCACACATTCACAATGAAGAATCATCTGAAAACTATGTAAGTCCCCTGTCTATCTAGCAGCACTTCTGGGTGCCTTAGTATGGAGTCTACCGGAAGTTTACTAAATTTCAAATGTTCTTATTTATTTACATTCATAAGGAAAAATACAACCTTATACAGCAAATGATACCACCCTACCCTAACACAATTTAGCTTCCAAACCATACTTATTGCAGATCTTGCCTCCATCTAGTCAGTAAGGTTAGAAATAAATGAAGAGCAAGGCAGCTACTCCCACTCCAGAGAAGCCATTGATGGGTAGTCTACAGTAGGGGTCTGACTACAGGGCTTACAATCACCTATGCCAGCCTGAACGGGAACCAAACTTGGAGGGAGAGCCAAGGGAGATAAATACTAGCCACAGCAAGCCTCAGTCTTAGGGAGACCTACCCTAATAGCAGCAAGGGAACATATAGTCAGAACTGGCAAGGACCTAGGTACCTGGACCTCGAGAAGCTGTAGGGTGGATAAGAACTAACAGCTGACCCCAGTGAGGGCAAGTGTCCATACTCACAGTGCAGGAGGACAGAAGTTGGACAGTAACTACAAAATCTAGTGACACTGAGGCTTAACGTCTTCTGGATGAAGGGACAAAAGTCAATGTGCTATTTTCTGATGCCACCACATTCTGGCTGAGTAACCACAAGCAAAGTATTTGTTCTTTCTATGATAAAAAATGAAGGATATGAGGGCTACTTCTCAAGATTTCTGTGAATATCTAGGAATATTTACAAAAAGGTCAATACATCATTTTGCACTTAGTAGGTAGAGAAGCATATATTTTTCTTTTTAAACTGCATCAGAAATTGCAAATTTCCTGTATTCAAGCTAAATAAAATTTCGGGTGTAGACTTGTGCCCCAGCCTTTACTTTTGGTTTGAATTAGTAAACATGGATTCTTAGGTTTGCAAAGTAATCTAATTTCAATGTTACTTCCCCTGTTCATCATACTTTCTAATCTTCGTGTACATGATCCTAAATCCACTTCTCTAAGAGAATTGTGACATAACTGAAAGCAACATCTGATGAGGAGCCTGTTAACCTCTATTGCAGCCCTACACTGTTTTCTTTTACCCTTGCTTTGTCTATATAACATGTTCCCTACCTGGCCATGCATAAAACTGAGTCTATGACTCCTACTCTTAAGGCAAGATTCAGTGCAATCTGAAGACAGATGAAGAGAGAGAGGTACAAAAGTACACACAGCCCTATCCTTGCTTAACACAGACATCTATGGCAACCAGCCACCTTACTGTGCCAGTGGATACATCCCTTTGACCATGAGTCAAACTCTAGGTACTCAATTGGCACCAGGAAGACTTGGCAAGGTGCTGTACCAGCAAAGAGCCCTGGCTACTTCCTGCAAGATAAGAAAATGAGACTATTAACCAGCTATATGATACCTTTTAAAAGGACATCTGGTCTGTTGGCTAGGTTTCTGAAACTTTTTGGCTGATCTGTATCACAGTGCACTTATTATATTTATACAAAGGTCATAAATAATTCCACTAGATTCTAATTCTGTCACATGGGAATCCCAAAAGCATCACCAAGAGCTTCCCTAAAGCCTACCTAATGACAGAGCTCTGTTTAAAACATTGACCTTTGATGACTTGTTGGGACTCATCAACTCATACATCATCCTATAAAGGTCCTTTATACCATTTGCTAAACTATGCTACAGTTGGTATTGCTATTTTGGACTCAATTTTATGAATTGGAAATAAAAACTAAATGATATACTTGACATCAGAAGTTTTCTAAGAAAATTGAGGGACCTATAGTTGGCCTGGCAGGCAATAAAAGTAGTAATAGTACACAAATACTAGATATATAACATATTCTACAAATGATCAGTCCATGGTCCTCTGTCATGTAGAGTATGAAAACCTCATTTTGATCTGTTTTGTTCACTCCAGAGAGTGAACTTGAGGCACTTTGCAATATGCATAAAATGCAATCATACATTTTAGATTAAATAAACCCATAATATTTATTCTTTATCTTGAATATCTAAGAAGTTAATGGTGAAGTTACTATTGAAAGTTTGGTATTATTTGCATAATGACCCATAAAGAAGCCCTGTGGTGACACAACTGACAATTTTCTTTAAGATTTATTTTTATTTATGTGTATATATGTGTCTTTATGAGAATGTATAGCACTTGTGTGTCTTCCTCATGCTGCATCTGTGACCAGAGGAAGACATCAGATCATCTGGAGCTAAAATTACATGCAGTTGGGAGCCACTGATTTGATTCCAAGGCAAATGCTTGGAACCGAACTTGAGAACTCTGCAAGAGAAGGTAGAACTAGAAACCCCTGAATGATCTCTCAAACCACCATGGCTAACAATTTTTAAAAGCTTAAGTTGGTATATAAATTTATTAAGGAGTGCTGGGAAGAAAGACTCATGGAGTTAGAGATTGAGAGAGCTGGGAACTAACTAAACACCACTTCATTCAGTCTTCATAGCCCAAGAGACAGCTCATGCTTTTTCTCTCTTCTTTTAAGAGATTACATCTGCAGACAAGAAGCCATGCATTAAGACTGGTATCCCAAAGCTATTGGTGGAATGAATTCCCACAACACTTCTTTTTTTTGTCTCAATTAAAATGTTCTAATCTGAACATAAATCTATTTACAATAAGAACAATTATCAAGTATTTTCCAGGAGAAAGAAAGGATAATAGTGTAAACAAAATGGAACTAAAACCAACAAGAGCAACATCAAGCAAGAAACACATATTAAATGTCCAGGATATAGGTAATTGGCAAATAGCAGGGATTATTCTGATAGCTGGCTTACCCTGAAGAATCTAAGCATTGCACATGATACACTTTAGCTAAGATATGAGATGATGGTAACGCTGTCAAAGACTTGAGAAGAAAATAGCATTATCTGAGTAAACAGGAAGTACAAGCAAGCAACTTACAAGAGCTGCAAGAAATGACAGAAACAGTTGGTTACTTGAACATTCACCTAAAACCTCTCTGCAACATTGGAACAATCAACTTTGGCTATAGGCATAGAATATCTGACAGATCATTTTCAGAGGCAGGAATGTTTGAAAGACTGTCCTACCCTGTCTTGGCAATGTTCAGCAGTCACTTATCCTTGTATCCTGCTCATCCAGATTGGACAGTGTACTTCTGCCAACAGTTGAGGCAAGGGCAGTTCTTTGCCCAGCAGGTTAGTTTTGTCAAGAAGAAAAAAAAAGAGCTCCATATTGAGTGTCTTTGGTGCCCATCATTCTCTTGTGAGTAGATCAGTGCTGCTAGGAGTAGTCATGTCTCATGTCAACAGAATTCCAAATTATTAAAACATTTAAATGACATATTCTATAGGTTTTTGAACTGTTTGATGATTATCTATCTCCATGCATCTAGAAAAGTTAATTAACATAGCCATACTATAAGTATGAATAACAATGGTGGTAATTAACCTGTAAATCTAGATAATCTATATAGCTTAAAGACTAAAGCTTCACAATATAAAAATAAATAATCTTCAAACATGTGTACCGCATAAGAGCAATGATCTCAAAATTGTAACAATATATGAAAATATCTTAATCTGAGATATAAATGTATACTGCAATATGACAAAAATATCCTTAATTTGTATTAAAATACAAAATATCTTAAGCAGAAGTAGAATCACTCTACCCATTTCCAGGCACACACATAGATGGATGTACATACACATGCATCCCCTTCTTACAAAAGCTACAAGCTCACAGCCTCTTTCATAGATACATTGGGGAAGCTCTAAACTAAGAAGACTCAAGTTTTCAACACCAATATTTATATTTGTTTTTAGTGATTCTATTCCAAGTTTTACAGCCCCATAGGCAGTTAAGGGCAAAATACATATTACAAAACTCTTCTTCCTATTCAGAGACAGTAAATTCACATGTTAAGGGCCCTGAAACAAAGGTCCTCAACTTCCTAGGAATGGAAGACTCTGAATGGAAGCAGAAGACAAAGGTAGACTATTAATGGCTATCAGCACTAGATACTGATTAGCTGCAATGGAGGCACCTGCCTATCCATCTAGGCAAGAGAAACAAAACTGTTAAGACTGTCTCTCAATATCTCCTGAGTAAATTGGAAACATGGGGACCTTGGGAGAGGGTTGAAAGGGAGGGGAGAGACAGGGAGGGGAGTAGAGAAAAATATAGAACTCAATAAAAATCAATTTAAAAGAAGACTGTCTCTGGAAAATTGCCATTATGGAAATCATGTACTTGGATGATATTATTGGTGAGATAATATTATACAGGGAATATGAAATGCAAACAGTTTCAAATTGGAAGATGGTGTGTAATTTACATGCTGGTAAAATACAAGAAAAAAATGGCTTTAAAATATACCCACATGACAGCCTGTGGGTCAAGGCTGTGGGCCAGGACATGCTGGGGCAGGGCACGACAAGGTAGGAGAATGGCTGTTCCTGCTGATGGAATTTGTATTGGGAAGAGCAGGCCTGAGCCCGTGACCTCCATTGGAGCAGGCCTGAGACAGCAACCTCTGTGGGACTAGGCACAAACCAGCAACCTTTGCTGAAGCAGGCACAAAGGAGCTACCTCTGAGGGTGCAGGCCTTAACCAGTGACATCTGAGGGTCCAGGCCCGAGTCAGCGACCCCCATTGGAACAGGCCTAAGCCAATGACTTCCGACCTCTGCTAGAGAAAATCTGAGCCAGTGACCTTTATGGGTAAATGGCCTGAGCCAGCAACCTCCACAGAACCAAGCCCAAACAAGTGACCTCTGTGGGACTGGCCTGAACCAGAGACCTCCACAGAAACAGATCTGAGAGAGCACCCTCTGAGGGAGCAGGCCTAAGCCAGCAACCTTCTTTGGAACAGGCCCAAGTCAACCAAATCCATGAGATCAGGCCTGAGGCAGTGACCTCTGTGGGAGGCAGCAGGCCCAAACAAGCTACCTTCATGGGAGGAGGCCTAACTGACCTCAGGGATTTCAGAGCGGCCTCTGGGAGTGCCAAGAGACCACCAGGAATGCTGAGTGATCTCTGGCTTGACTGAAACTGTACCTCTGACATGACCATGAGGAACAACTGTCTGAGCCTTGGATCAACTGGCAACTGGAGGAGTGATCACCAGAGACATGACCCCAACTACACCATCAGAGGATAGAGATAAGTAGACAAGGTAAGAACATACTTAACATCACAAAGAGCAATGCAACACCAACAAAAGCTAGTGTCTCTAAAATAGCACCCTAATTCAGATGAAGTAGAAGAAAATGGCCTAAAAATAACTTTAGGAGGATATTTGAGGCCCTTAAAGATGAAATAAAAAATTCTCTCAAAGAAATGGCAGAAAAGACAAAAAAAATTGGAAGAAATCAACAAATTCCTTAAGCAAAACTAAGAAAAAGCAACCAAATAGGTGAAACAAATGAAACAAAAACAGTCATCAAAAGTCTCCCAACCAAAAAAAGCCCAGGATCAGATGGTTTCATCTTAGAATTCTACAAGATTTTCAAAGAATAACTAATACCAATACTCGTCAAATTATTCCACACAATAGAAGCAAAAGGAACATTGCCAAACTCTTTTTATGAGGCTATAATTACCCTGCTACCTAAACCACACAAAGACATTACTATGAAAGAGAATTACAGATCAATCTCCCTCATGAGTATTGATGAAAAAAATACTCAATAAAATACTGGCAAATCAAATCCAGGAACTCATCATAAAAATCATCAACCATGACCTAATAGGCTTCATCCCAGTGATGCAGGGATGGTTCAACATACAAAAATCTGCCACTACAATCAAATATATAAAGAAATTGGAAAAAAAAAACACATGATCATCTCATTAGATGCTGAAAAAAGCCGTCAACAAAATACAACATCCTCTCATGATAAATGTCTTGGAGAAAGCACGATACAAGAAATATACCTAAACATAATAAAGGCAATATACAGCAAGCCAAAAGCCAACATCAAACTAAATGGAGAGAGACTCCCCACTGAAATCAGGAACAAGACAGGGTTCTCCACTCTGCCATATTTATTCAATATAGTGCTCGAGATTCTAGGTATATCAATAAGACAACAAAAGGAGATCAAGGAGATACTAATCAAAAAGGAAAAAGTAAAACTCTCACTATTTGCTGATGATGTGATAGTTAACATAAGTCACCCCAAAATTTCTACCAAGGAACTTCTACAGTTCATAAACACCTTCAGTAATGTAGAAGGTTACAAGATTAACTTGAAAAAATCAGTCTCCTTCCTTTATACAGATGATAAATGGGCTGAGAAAGAAATCAGAGAAACATCTCCCTTCAAAATAGTCACAAACTGCCAGTGAGTATCAGTTGGAGATAGGTTAGAGGTGGAAGCCCACGTTTGCTTCCTCCTCTCAGTGATGGAACCCCATCTGGTCTGAACCAGTAAGGCTTCATTTATGTATCACAGTCTGAGTTCCTATGTTCATAAGACCTGTTGTGTCTGAATGATTCTTTTGTAATTATGTAATTATCTGTCAACTCTGGCTGTTAACAATCTTTCCACATTGTCTTTTTCATAGATTCCTGATCCTTGAGGAGTAAGCTTCAATGAAGACATACCATTTAGGATGAGTGCTAAGTCTCTCTCTGTAAATCATACAGTTCTGAGTTCTTGTGTTATTTTTTATCTATTGCAAGACAGTTCTCTGAAGAGGGTTGAGTAAGACATTGATCTTTCAATATACCAGTATCCCAGTAGGAGTCATTTTATTGCTATGTTCCTTTAGTAAAACAGTAGTAGCAGTGTTTTCTCTAGGTCCATGAGCTATCTAGTCTATGTTCTTGGACACTTAACTTTGCTAGGCATGGATTCCAACTCATGGGATGGACTTCCAATTCAATAAAAAAGTAATTTATTCCTATAAATTTGTGTCATTATTGTACCAGTATATCTTTCAAGAATATTACTGATGTATGTCACAGAGTTTATAACTAGGAGATATTAATGATTAATTTTTCTCCTCCGATAGTGTGTAGCATGTCTTCCAGAATCATGAACGCAAATCAATAGGGCTGAAGCGTCTAGTTAGACACCATATTCATTGGTCCATTTTTGATGATGTATGTAAATGTCAGCAAAAGAGTCTTATCATCAGGTTGGAGAAAGTAACTGTCTTAGTCAGAGTTACTATTAGTATTATGGAGACAACATGGCCACACCACAGTTCATCGACAAAGGAAGTCAGGACAGGATTTCAAACAGTGCACGACCTAGAAATAGGAACTGATGCAGAGGTCATAAAGAGTGCTGCTTACATGTCTTGCTCAGCCTGTTTTCTTCTAGAATTCAGGACCATCAGCCCAGGCAGGGTACCACCCACAATAATGTGGGCACTCCTTCATCAATCAATCAGTAACTAAGAAAACACTCTATAATATCACCCACAGTATGCTCTTATGGAGGCATTTTCTCAATTGTGATGACTTCTTCTTCAATGACTGTAGCTTGTTTTAAGTTGTTATAAAGTTAGCCAGCACAGTAACTTGAGAAAAATCCTTGGAAATAGTCTGTGAGGTTGCAGGTTACCATGGATCACCTCTGCTTAATATTATCATAGAATATATTTTAGTAAACAAACAAATGGTAAGCTAGAATGAAGGATTAATAAGGAGGGGTATGGGAGAGAAGAGAAAAGGAGGAAATATGAGGACAACTAACACTAAAGGTAGTAAGTAGTAAGTAAACTTGTTACTGTAGAAGCTTCCAAAAATATATACATACATACAGAAACACACACATACACACACAGCATGATTAATAAAAGCTCAGGGACAGATATTGGGGTTCAAACTGAAGATCTGAAAAGCAAACCAGCCAGCTCTTACCTCAACCTCAGTCTGAAAGGGTAATCCTACCTCCAAGAATCTCAGAATGAGACTGTCTGAGAGCTGCCCTCTTCCATTTTACAATTCTCTCTAGGCCTGGGATTAAAGGCATGCATCAGTGGGATTGAAGGCATGTACCATCTTGTTTCTATGGCAACTAGTGTGGCTACTGGGATTATAGGTGTGTGTTACCATTGCCTGGTCTGTGAGGCTGACCAGTGGGGCTGCTATATTCCCTTATCTTCAGGCAAGCTTCATTTATTAATTACAAATAAAATGTCGCTAAACAGACACACACACAAACATATGAAAGAAATTTTAATGGTTTACTAAACACAAAATATTCAGAAAGGCAGTACCCCAACTAGAAATCTTATATCACAAATTAAAACCCCCAGTGTCCAGAATATTTTGCATCTTGTTGAGTCATTAGCCAAATGTGCCCAATGGTACCTGCATAATATTGAAAACAGTACTTATATCATCAAACACGGAGAAATCAAACTGTTGCCCAACTAGCAGCTTCACCCCTACTTACCTAGTGTGCATAATACTGAAAAGCACTCTGCATGAGAGAGGTTATAGCAAGATGGAGAAATCCGTTCTATAAGCCTTTGATGTTATCTGGCATCATGCTTCTTACATTGCTTGGTGAAAAATAGGATTTTATTATGTTAATACACTTCAGTTTTCTTTTAAAATCCCTTTATCAGGACTTTCCTCTGACACAGAGGTGGTCAAGTAGACCTGTGACGTTCCAGCCTCTCCATCAGTTACCTTTTGTAGAAGCAACTTCTTTTTGGGAATTCCTATTCCCAGTTCCCCTGTTAACCATTATAATGTAATGTCATACATAGCTAGGAAAATAAGTCTCAGGATCTGATACCAACGAAGCTGAGTAGTAGGCAAGAGAGCAAAGCAGTTCAGTCATTAAGAAAGAAACATCTGTGTCATTTCAAAACTACTAGCCAGTATGATATGGATCTGACTTAATCATAAATTTTATCCTTTGTACCTCATATAACAGTTACATGTGAAATAGAATAGATTTGTTATAGTTGAAATAATCATGAACACTGTTTGGCCTAATGGAGTGAAAATACAGATGAAGGAAATATATTTTTTAAAAATCAAAGTTTACATATTTTTAAAAGTTAGATTGACTAAACATTTCTCCATATATTTACAGCTATTTGTACTTTACAAACTTTCATATTTAAGTTTGGAGCAATTAAAAAATCTATTATCTCTTATTTTTAAGTTTTTTTCTTTTTGTTCTAGTTGATCTTATATATTTAGCCTCATGTAGAATGGCTAGCTTAAATTAAAAAGATTGATTTCTAATAACTAAATTATCATAGCTCCTATTATGGATACTGTATTTTCTAATCTATTCTTTTCTAGTGAAAATATACCAGATTTAGATTGAAAAAAAATACATTTAGGGGCAAATTATTATAATAAAATAGTATTCTCAAACATTTTTAACAAAATTGTTTTTATGTACTAAATATTAATTCCAGATATAAACAAGAGATTGGGCCTGTTAGAAATCACCATTCAGTCTATCTAAATCTTACTTTTTGTTGAAATGGTTAGAAATGATAAAGGGACTCTGGAAGGAATCACTGAGTTTTTCCATTTCATTGTCATTACTTAAATATAGACATTGTTTAAATTTAAATCCTAGCTAATGATTCTATAGGACACTTAGTAATATACCAAAGAAACATCAATACATAAGGTATAAATCACCATGAGTGTTATTATTAATGATTGATGTCTTTTATATAATTTAGAGAAGATTATTAACTGACATATTGGGTATATGTAGATAGAAGTAATAAAGTTAAAGTACAATTTAGAAACTAGATTATTTTATCCAAATTATACTGAATAAGAAAATATTTTTATAAAGATGGGGAAATATTTTAATCTTTTAAACATGATTTATTTTTTAATAATAGTGTTTTTCCCTATGATTGTGATTGTTTGCTTGGCCATTATTAATAAAATGGGACTGGTATGTTCATTTATAATTCCATTAAAATGTATTTTAAAATCATTTTAAGCAGGACTATTTTTAATAGTCAAATATATAAGCAACTTTAATGTGTATTTATTAATGAACATATAAACTGTGGTACAGTTGATATAAATTTGGCTATAGAAGGAAATGAAGCACTGACAGATTCTATATATGAGTGAAACTTGAAAACATTTTGCAGACTGGAAGCAGACAGCAACAAAACCATGTAATATGATTCCATATGAAATGTACAAAAAAGGAAAAAATGTAGTGGCATAATATAAATTTCTGTTTGCCAATGAGAAGGGCAAGGATTGGTAGCAGGGATCAAATTTATGGTTTCCTTCTAGTGATGAAAAAGTGTAAAATGGACTTTGGTCATGGATGAACAGTTCTATCTGTCCTCAAAATTATGCAGCTGGGTCAGGAAGGATGAATGAGCCGTGAGAGTGTTTGTCAGCTAAGGTCAACTCTCAGGTCCAGCATGATAAAAGTATAAAGCTGACTCTCATGCATTGTCCTCTGACCTCCATATGTATGCCATGACATAAGTACACACACTCACACACACACAATAAATAAATGTAATTAAAAATTGAAAACTATGGAATTGTACACTTTAAATATTGACTTGTAAATTACTTGTGTTTTATTCCAATAAACTTTTAAAAGATATAGGGAAATTTCATCACCAACACTTTAAGAAATACTCTGAGGGCAGGACATGACTCAAATTAGAATAAGTGCTTAGTATGAACAATATGGGTTCAGTTTTTACTACCACAGAGAAAGAGAAAGAGAGAGGGAGATAAGAAGCAAAAAGAGTTTAGCTTCAAGGTTGTTCTTTTCTCTTCCTTCTATTAATAGAAAAAAAAAAGAAAGCTCAACAGTGATAGAACCTCTGGGCTTGAATTTCATTCATTTAGGATTCAGTGCAAGCAATCACTCTGCCTCAGCATCTGAATAATTCATAACTGCTAAAACATCCACCCAGGTCATGAACAAACCCCGCTCCTCATTGCACACTGATGGGGCCGAGTGTTTCTACCTAAGCTCTTCAGGAACAACAGCTATCACTAACCACAGATATCTAACAAAACCCTGCTTTCCCTGCAGAAAGGTACTGTGTGCCTGGCAATTCTAGGACTAATACTGTAATTTTTGTTTGTTTGTTTGTTTTTTTCAAGACAGAGTTTCTTTATGTAGCCCCAGCTACCCCGGAACTAGCTCTGTAGACTAGCTTGTCCTCTAACTCAGAGAGCTGCTTGCTTTTGCCTACTGAGTGGTAGGGTTAAAGACATGCACCATCACCTCCTGGCACCTCCACCTCCTGGCTCATACTTTAATTGTTTTAAACCTCAAGATCTCAGATAGATCCAAGTTCAAACCCTGTCTACCACTAACTGTCCTTATGATTTGGGGCAGAAGACCCAACAATTTTATGGCGCATTCCTTCATTTGTAAAATAAGAATATTAATTACTATTTCTAAAGGCTGCTTTTGAGGTTTAAATTAGATGGAAGATGTTTAGTGCAGGGTTTGATACATGTTGGTTGTTTATTATTTTGGTAGTTACAATTTGGCAAGTGATTCATTTATTATTTCATTTAGCTAGTATTTGCGTTGAATCCTTTGATGTTCTATAACATCCCTTTTGGAGCTGCCAATTGTAGATTAGAGATAACAAACATATCCACAAAAAAGCAGCACAAAGAGGTGCTATGAATATGTGGCAAAAAGGAAATACACAGTGTGTGTAATGAACACACAGTAATAACAAGGTTTTACTTCAGGAACAGGAATGGTTAAGGGTACTTGCCACTCCTGGGTTCAGATTCCAACACCCACAAGTCAGCTCACACCCATTTATAACATCAGCTCTATGGTTTCAATACCATTTTTGGCATCTGTGGGTACCAGGCATATACATGGTGCAAATATATACATTCAGACAAAAACTAGCACACATAAATAAATAAGTATATATTTTTAAATGCTATTACTTTAATAAGTGTTTGATGGTTGATCATCTCATTGATTACAAACCTGGCCACAGGGTCTACTATACTTTTGGGTATATACGGCACACTTGTACATATCCCCAGAACTTTCCTTTCTATTATTCTCCTTCTGGAGGCTAGGTTTATTTTCTTTTTCTTATCACTCCCATATTTCAGGATCTAATTCATTGTACCTTGCAAAGGTCCTTATATATCAGATAGTCTGATATTTGACTATTCTTCACATTTCACAGAAAATGTGGAATTTTATACAGGGCATCATGGCAGGAGAGGTGGTCCTCTCTGCATATATANCTATTTCAATCATACCACAAAGGAAGGAAATAAAAAGAAATTATTGAAGAAGTAGCAGACATTATCCATCAAAACAGGACTTGACTCTTACCTACTAGCACAAAAATAAATCTATAACGAAAACATGCATACATGTGTGGGGACCAAAATTCTGAAGGTATTGAAAATCTGATAGAAGGAAACCAGCACATTTGATATTTGTATTTGCAAGTGTTAAACTGCCAAGTCCTACAATACATTCCTGTGGGAAGTGGGATACCTAAGGATTGCAGCTAGGATCATATGCAAAAAGAGATTTTACACTGGGTGTTCTTTTGTGTTTATTTGATTTTTTTCTATGTGCTTTCATTACTAAGGATAAAAGATATTATCTCCAAAATCAATAAGAGAAGGAAAACTAATTTGAGAGGTGCTGTTTATTCATCAGTATTTACTAGAGTGAATTTCCATTCACTTAATCATTGTAGGTCATTTTCATTCAGGTACAGAAAGAAAATATAGCATATTATCAATGCTTGTTTGAACAATAACTTTTTACAAAGAAGAAAGAAGAATGAAAATGGGAGCAAGGTCCTAGCCTTCTTTGTCATTCAGCCTGGTAAGTGGGTCTGTCCCTTTCCTAGACTTCATAAAAGATACAGATGCTGACTGAAAAGTCTAAAATCCTACCTAATACTCCGAATACTCTGAGAATAAAGGTGTATATATTCATTTCAATTTTTTCTATGGTTTTAAAATGTGATCCATGCTTAGCAACATTCAAATAACATATAAGCACATAAATAATGATTTCCTGCACTACCTCTAAAGCAGACCATTACTTCCTGTTCACTTCCATTGTTAATCGCTACTCCAGGACTGACCAGGTGGTACTTAAACTTAAGGCAACTTTAGATGAATATCCTTGAAACTTTAGTTGCAACTCATACCAATCAAGTGCTCAGTTGCCATATGAGCTAGTACCTACCAGCCAGCACAGAAACAGAACACATCTTTAACAAGAAAGTCTGTTGAAAACTGTACAATTGGTGCTAGTCTGGGACCTCCAAGATAGTAGGCCTGAGCCAGGACCTCTGCCAGAGAGGCCCAAGGAAGCAACCTCAGGAGAAAGAGCCTCAAGGAACCAATCTCCATGGGAGCAGGACCAAACGACCCGGGTATTTCAGAGCAAACCCTGGAAGCACAGAGCGACCTCAGGAACATGAAGTGACCAATGGGGTGACTGGAACTGTGGCCCTGACTGTACCACGAGGAGCAACCATTTGAGCCCTGGATCCACTGGCACCTGGAAGATTGATCACCAGAATCACAGACAGCCCCAACTATACCAATTAGAGGAAAAGATGGGTAGACAAGGTAATAACATATGCAACACAACACTAGTAAAAACTAGTGGCCCTAAAACAGCAAGATTTCATGAAGCAGAAAAAATGAACTAAAAGTAACTTTAGAAGAATATTTTAGACGGAATTTCTCCTTTATTTTTTAATGGAGTTTCTTTACCTCCTTTTTAAAAACAAACAAAAAATTGGAAGACATCACCAAATTCATTAAAGGAAACCAAGACAAAGAAATCAAAAATATGAAAGAAATTATTCAAGTCTTGAAAACTGAAATAGAGACAATAAAAAAGACACAAGCTGAGGGAATTATAGAAACAGAAATCATGAGAAACCAATCGGGAATCACAAATGCAAGCATAAACAACAGAATACAAGAGGTGAAAGAGAGAATCTCAAGCACTGAAGATACAATAGAGGAAATAGACTAATCGGTAAAAGAAAACATTAAATAAAACAGAAGTTTAATGCAAAATATCCAGGAAATATGGGACACAATGAAAAGACCAATCTAAGAATAATAGGGATAGAAGGAGAAGAAGTCTAACTCAAAAGCTCAGAAAATATATTTAACAAAATCATAGAGGAAAATTTTCCCAACCTAAAGAAAGATATATCTATGAAGATACAAGAAGCTTACAGAACATCAAATAGAATGGATCCACAAAAGTCCCCTTGCCATCTAATAATCAAAACACTAAAATACAGAATAAAGAAAGAATATTAAGAGATGCAAAGGAAAAAGGCCAAGTAGCATATAAAGACAGACCTATGAGAATTACACCTTACTTCTCAATGGAGACAGTGAAAGTCAGAAGGTCCTGGTCAAATGTTATGGAGACATTAAGAGACCNAATATATTTAACAAAATCATAGAGGAAAACTTTCCCAACCTAAAGAAAGATATATCTATGAAGATACAAGAAGCTTACAGAACATCAAATAGAATGGATCCACAAAAGTCCCCTTGCCATCTAATAATCAAAACACTAAAATACAGAATAAAGAAAGAATATTAAGAGATGCAAAGGAAAAAGGCCAAGTAGCATATAAAGACAGACCTATGAGAATTACACCTTACTTCTCAATGGAGACAGTGAAAGTCAGAAGGTCCTGGTCAAATGTTATGGAGACATTAAGAGACCACATGCCAGTCCAGACCACCATACCCAGCAAAACTTTCAATCATCATAGAAGGACAAAACAAGATATTCCATGACAGAACAAGATTTAAGCAATTCCTAGCCACAAATCCAGTCTTATACAGAGTAATAGAAGAAAAACCCTAACCCAAGGAAGTTGGCTACATCCACAAAAACATAGACAATAGATGATCTCACAGCAACAAATCCCAAAGAAGGGAAAAATACACAAAATAACATCACCAGCAACAAAAGCTAGAACAACAGGAGCTAGTAATCCCTGGTCATTAATATCCCTTAATATAAATGGACTCAACTCACCTATAAGTAAGCACAGGCTAACAGATTGGATGCAAAAACAGAATCCATCCTTCTTCTGCATACAAAATACACATCTCAACTTCAAAGGCAGATATAGCCTCAGAATAAATGGTTGGAAAAATTTTTCCAATCAAATGAACCTAAGAAACAAACTGGTGCAGCTATCTTAATGTCTAAAAAATAGACTTCAAACTAAATAGTTAGTTTTCTCTCTTTCTTCCTTTAAAGTATAATCAGTATCCCAAAATCTATCAAGAGGAAATCTCAAGACTGATCATCTACGCCCCCAATACAAGGTCTTCCTCATTTGTAAAAGAAACACTTCTAAAGCTTAAATCACACATAAAACACCCACACACTAATAGTGGAAGACTTCATCACTCCACTCTCACCATTGGACAGGTATGTCAGACAAAAAATTAACAGAGGCATAAGGGAAACAGATGTTATTACTCAAATGGACTTAACAGACATTTGTAGTATATACCATCCAAACATAAAAGAATATACCTTCTTTTTAGCACCTCATGGAATATTCACAAAAATTGACCACATACTAGGTAACAAAACAAACCTCAACAGATTAAAAAAAATAGAATAGCCCGTGTATCTTATCAGACCACCATGGGTTAAGAT
The DNA here is from genome assembly GCA_001685075.1 of Bramus lutescens. Taxonomy (NCBI): domain Eukaryota; kingdom Metazoa; phylum Chordata; class Mammalia; order Rodentia; family Cricetidae; genus Bramus; species Bramus lutescens. Next base: position 77,959 of record LOEQ01011421.1, read on the forward strand.
TAGAATTCAACAGCAACATTAATTCCTGAAAGCCCACAAACACATGGAAATTAAACGATGCTCACCTGCAAAATCAATGGATCAAGGAAGAAATAAAGAAAGAAATTAAAGACTTCCTAAAATTCAATGAAAATGACCACNNNNTCAATGAAAATGACCACACAACATACCCAAATTTATGGGACACAATGAAAGCAGTGTTAAGAGGAAATTGCATAGCACTAAATACCTACATAAAGAATCTGGAAAAATCCTATGCTAATGAGTTAACAGCATACCTGGAAACTCTAGAACAAAAAGAAGCAACCTCACCCAGGAGGACTAGATGGCAGGAAGTAGTTAAATTGAGAGCTGAAATCAACAAAAATAGAAACAAAGAAAACAATACAAAAATCAATAATATAGAGAGTAGGTTCTTCGAGAAAAACAACAAAATAGATAAACCTTTATCCAACCTAACTAAAGGCAGAGAGAGAATATCCAAATGCACAAAATCAGAAATGAAAAGGGGGACATAACAACAGACACGGAGGAAATCCAGAGAAACATTACATCATATTATGAAAACCTGTACTCCACAAAATTGGAAAACTTAAAGAAGATGGACGACTTAACAAAATTGAATCAAGACCAGATACGCAAGTTAAATAGACCTCTAACTGCTAAAGAAATGGAAACAGTCATCAAAGGTATCCCAACCAAAAAAAAAAATTTAAAAAAATGACCAGATAGTTTCAGCTCAAAATTCTACAAGATTTTTAAAACAGAACTAATACCAATACTCCTCAAAGTATTCCACACAATAGAAACAGAAGGAACATTGCCAAACTCTTTTCATGAGGCTACA
>LOEQ01011423.1:21413-39240 GCA_001685075.1 Bramus lutescens
CTCTTCTGGCCTTCAGGCATACACGCAGACAGAATATTGTATACATAGTAAATAAATATTTTTTAAAAGTTTTACTGGCCAAAAATGGGGTAATCTAAGCTTCTAAAGGATACAGTTACAATTTATTAATATATCAAATGGAACATTTGAGTATATGTATTAATAATGCTATTTTTAAAATTAAAATCAACCACCTTCATTACAGATCAGTTTATTATTTTGACAAATGTTAAGAAAGAGACATTTTAACTCAGCTTATTATATAAAGCTGATAGACATGCCATTTTATTAAAGTACAAATAATAAATGAAAAAAAATTAATTAGAAAATTACCCATTTTGTAACATTAATGAATGGATGCACCTTGAAACTGAGCATCAATAGTTGCTATTACCAAAAACCAGAAACAAAGCAAATGAACCTGAATGATGAGCCGCTGATAAAAGGCTAACTACTCCTGAGAGTCTCCCCAGAGCTACTGACCTGCAGAACAGCAGAAGACACAAAAACATGTTAAAGGTTGCAGTGCAGATACAAACACGTCCAGTCCACAGATGCTGCAGCTGCAACAGATACATTTTAAGGGAAGAATGGGGCTGATGGGGACCTGTAGTCTAAGGCACACACTGAAATATTTTCAATGGATATTATGCTATTTTCTGGGAATGTCCACAGAGGTGGTAAAACCTGTGTGAGCAAACAAGAGTGTGAAGTTCACGGCAATAGTGACGGAGGGGAACAGAGCAGCCACTGGGTCAAAGGGTGCTTTGCTCATAAAGGCACATTAATCTATGAACTTACTTTGTGTGGCTTGCTTCATATGCATTATATTTTGTAATTAATATATACTAAGCCAGCACTAAAAAGAATACAAACCTCGCATTCTATGAAACAGAATATATGACTCATTTAGCTAAATGCTAACACAGATGTACTTACTGTCAATGGTGTTCATAAATATTTTGGCTTTTCAGTTGAAAATATCTGTAAATTTTCTGGATTCTTTTGCCAAATTGTACTATATTAATAGTGGGACACACACACTTTCCCATCAGTTACTGCTCTTTAAAACTTGCCACAAAAATAATGCTTCATTCGGTAGTGGTGCACATCTGTGTCCCAGAATCAAAGGCAGAGACAAGGCAATCAGAAGCTCAACAATAGCCTAGGCCACATGAGTCCTTGCTTCAAACAAACAGCAAGAAACAAACACAAACAACAAAATCTCTTGCAGGAAAAGCATGGACCTGTGAGGTTTATCTACCAGGTCTGACACGTTCTGTGACCACCATGACTATGGGGGGCACACTCAGTCGGTCTCTCCACAGACTGTGATGCTAGCACCACAGGCAAAAAGAAGTCTCAAAGTCACGCAGCTAGAAAGCTAAGATGGCCATGCAAATATAAAAGGGAAGAGTAAGTTGTCATGACGTGCTCGTCAAAGCGAATGTATACAGCAGACCAAAATGGTTAAAACTTTTCAAAATAAAGTAGGAGTAAAGAATTTAAATGGAGACGTTACCATGTAATACATGATAACCCACATATAAATTTCTAAAATGATTTACATAGGCATGTGCAGGTTCTTGTATGTGGGTGTGTTCAGGGAGGTAGGAGGTCTGTGCTGGGTGTGGTTCCTCAGGAGGCATCCACCTTGCTGTTTTGCTGGAGTCTCTAACTAGCAACAGGTGCTTGCCAGAGGCTGGGCTGGCCAGTCAGAGAGCCTCAGAGTCCTGCTGTCTCCAACCCGAGCACTCACATCCCATCTGGTTTCTTACCTGACCCTGTGGATCAAGCTTGGGTCCCTATGCTGAACAGCAACCAAGTCGTCTCCCAAGCCCCTTCAACAGGGGCCTAATGAATTTACTGATAAAAGTTCCTTTTTCTATACTATTAGCACCCATTTTCCTTAGACTACAGAACTCATTGCTCCATGCTTCTAGTTAAGATGCACACTATTTGTTTAAAACCCCGTGGTATAAAATTGGGCCAGGCATTTTCAAATATCCATAAATAAATTTTAAAATGTTTTCCCTCAGAAAGACAGATAATTTGGTCACAGAGAGTTGATTTCTGTTTCCTTTGTTTGCTTTTATTTTTTTTTTTTTTAGCAGCTTGGTAAGCCAATTTTCTACTTAGACTCTACTGTTAAAACTCTCATTTGCTTCAGTATGTGAGCTTTATCCTTTCCATGGTCTGTTATGCAAAAAAGATGGCTTCGGGGTTTTTTGTTTTTGTTTTTTAAGTTTGCTGTAAAGCAGTGGGTCTCATCTTGGATGAACATGAGATCACCTAGGGAACCTGAAGCAGATTACTGATGCCCCATCCTGACCGGAGATTCTGATGGAAGGAGTGTGGCAGCCCAGTCTCAGAAGCTCTGCAGGCGACTAGGAATACTGTTCTAGGATTCTGACACTGTCCAGATAAAAGCTTATTATCTGGGAGGGGGCCTAGATGAGAGTGTTTTTATAATTCTAAAGTTTAACAGATTCAAAGATTATTCAATTTCTTCTCTATGAAGATTTCCCCTTTTGGTTATAATTTCAGTGCTTAAAAGCATATTGACTTATGATTCTGATGATCTGTTTAAAAAGACTGTTGTCGCTAGAGAAAAGGAAACTACTTTAAGCCACTGGTGGCTTTAGCTTATGACATGCTAAAATGTTCCTGTTAAAGATTAAGTCTTCACACGAAAAAGTAAATCAAGTATTTCCTAAAAGCATTGATTTACCTTTTACATAGTGAAATTCACAAAAGTTCCTGGAAAAAAATTATTAGTATTTTGAACAGTTGAATTTTGATAGTGCAACTGAAAGGGACAAAAGCTCAAACAAAAGCCCTTGCCAAGAAAATGAACTGTATGCAATAAAATATCAGAAGTAAAAGAGAGTGGACTTGGGATGTAGGAGAGTGCTTGCTTACCTAGTGGCAGAGGCTCTGTGATAAATCCTGGGTAACACAAGAAGTGATAATCACATACTATATATACATTCATAAAAATGGATCAGATGTTTCCATAAAGTGGATACTTTCATAAAAACTATGGAAACAACTCAACAAAACAGAATTGCACCCCCCCACAAAGAGACTTAAACAACTCTTTAAAGACAGAATCATAACTTATCAAAATCTAGCTTATGTAATTTCCTTTGATACTGTTTCGGAGGGGAGAAAAGTCTAGCAAAGTCACTCCAGTGTTAATAAATGCTTGAAGTTAAATCAAGAATAGCTAATAAAAGCAAGTGGAATTGGGTGCCCACCTCATCTTTGAGCACACTGTAAAGCCTTTTTGTAATCTCACTATCTGAGTGGAATCAACCACTCCACATTGGCTCCCACTGTAGCTTTCACGCACTCCACCTACAGAAAACTGGCACTCCCAGGTACCTCAATGTTTTCATAATTGTCTCTCACTGGTTGAAAAAAAAAAACAATGTCCTTGAAGGCAAAATAGTTTCTTATTCCTACCATCTGGGACGAAAGACAGTGCTCAGCAAGGTCATGCTCAAAGCTGCTGGCTACTTCAGGCAGAAACACCATTAATACAGGAAATGGGAAATAATGAGTCGGTGAGTAAATTCAGCCAGGGCTAGATTTATAGAAGAAAACAATGCTGGGAAGGTAGGTCAAGATCATTGTGGGTCAGGCTGAGCTTGGGTTCAGCATATTCTGAAGACTTAAGCGGAAGTGACCAAAGCAGATCTGTGCTCCAGTTCCCATACCTGCACACTTTAGAGCCACCAGGGGCCTGGGGAGAACTTATCGGGCTTAAATTTACTATCTTATAAATAAGAAAACTACCCAAACCAGAACACAGAACTGGGAACGTTCACTGCGGAAGAACTGGGAAAGTCCAGTTATTAAAGAGTACGTATACATCAGAAAGAAAGGACTAGGACCCCTCAATATTCAAAGGCAGACTAAAGCTGGACATGATAGCACATGCCTTCAAACTCAACAACCAAGAGGCTGAGGCAGGAGGATGAGGAGTTTTAGGCTATGTAACAAAGCCCAGTCTCCAAAATAAACCAAACTGAAAAGGTAGTTTATGCAGGTGGGGAGAGCGCACAGGCCCGCTCATGGCCTCCCAGCACACCCACTGAAAAATACTTCTTAAAGTCTGAAGATTTCGAGGAAAACACTGGCATAGGCTTGCTCCACAAGTTAAAATTAAAACTAAAAAGGAGAGAACTCTTTTTAATTATAAAAAAGAAAACCAAAAGTTTCTGTTTATGTAGGTACAAACTAAACACACACACAGGTTCATCCATGTGGATAAGTGACCACAGCCCTGCTGGGAACAGACAGCAGGAGGACGCAGGAGGATGCCTATGTAAGCACAGGTGCTGTGCTTTCCTGGGCTCCCACCAGCAGTCAGATCCTGGGAGAGAACACTGCGCTGAAGTCTCCCTTGCCCCACTGGTGATATGCCATCACAGGGGCTTACACAAATCGGGCCTTGACTGGTGCTTGTTAAGGTAGCATGGCTTTTCCAGGTCCAAAATCCTCAACAACAAACAGGACTGGTGATAATGTCAACCGTGATCATAAGTTTGCTATGTTCGTGTTGCTATAAAGTATACACTATTTTCACTAGTTTAACTCTACTTTTCAAATAATGAAACTACAGCACCTAGAGGTTGGTAACTTACTCAAGCAGAAAGCAAGGCAGGGGCAGAACCAGCATGTAAACCCAGAAGCCTGTGCTCTCAATCACTGCACTATCTCAGCCAGTCTGGAATTGTCTACTTATGTTACATTTTAGGATCTCATTTTATATTCAATTTCCTTTTGAATATTTGAAAATATAAATTATAGGCTTAAAATGTATTCACACATATTTCAGAATAGGAAAACCAGTAAAATACTATTTTATTTGCACTTCATTAAAATGGATGCATTTGTTTTAGATTTACCTGCAATCCTCCTTGAGTAAAACCCAGGAGCAGGAGATTCACTCTGTCCTTCTCAGAAGAGATTGGAGTCCAAGGCCAAGCGCCATCACTGGCCAGAGGCCACCAGCAAACAACTACATCCTCAGTGGAATTGATAGCTAAGCGACGCTCTAGTGTCCTGTGTGCTGGGCCAGGTATGTCATAATAGGAAACCTAATGGTTAACAAAAAAAAATATGAAAACATTTATTTTAAAGAATGAAAAATCATCCAAGTATTTCCAAAAAAATCAAAGCATCTGTAAATGTAATAAACACAAGTAAATATGCATCTTCCACATGTGCTTATGAGGGTGTCAAGATTTACCAAATTCTTTTGACACATATATAAAAAAGACATATGTTCAAAATTTTCCCAATTTTTAGCAGAGGAAAGGAAAAAACGAAATGTGAGTTAGGGAGGAACTAGATGTAACAATTCCAATCAATACAAAATGTGCAGTCATGGTTGCTTGACAGCATCGACCTGCACAGAGGGCTCAGGACCAGCGCTGCTGACCAAGAGTGTCTCGCCACTACCTAAGACATAACACGGTGACAATGGCTGACAACAATAATAGGGAGAAACAACTCGAGGCAAATATCTCTTAAAAGAATATATTAGACGTATACACACATATTCTGCATAAAAGGGATAAGCCATGGCATCATACGTGAAAGTTTATGAAGCTTCTGAGAATTACACTTCTCTTTCTTAGGAAGGATTTGCCGAATTTATTATTCAAACTATGTTATTTTGGAACATGGTTATTTGAAAACATAAGCACGGCACCATCTGGGTGACACATGCCAAGGAGATATAGATTGCACCGTATTTCTGCTTAAGGAATTAATGGAAGGCTGATAGCTTGGAAGGAAAAAAAACTATCTTGCCATTGCTGGTCAGCAATAATCGAACCACTTTCTGGGGATTAAGCGCATGGCTAAGCCTACTGGACCAGACACTAGCAAAGGGCAGGGGGTCTTCTTATCAGAGAAATGCTTCTGGAGCCAGTCTCACTACATGACAGATTGCTTTCATATTCCTGTCTGCAAGGCAACAAAGGATGGCAGTAATGCGATAATGCCAGAGTGCAATGGGTGTTAAGAACCCGTTGCATTTATGTATTGTATTTAGTAAATAATCAGGCTCATCCAAATTGTGATCTCACCACTCAACCAAGGCCATTAAAATCAAGGTTAATGCTTTAATAATCCTCTGCTATTTTTTTCCAACGTGGTCAAAAGGAACTCTTTTCTATTTGCATGGCCATAATATTATTGACCTCTTCATCCTCTGAATACACATCAAAAGGAACCAAAATCAAAGTAATTACCAGTGTTGTTCTCTCCTAGTAAACATTTAACTCCTTGTGCTGTCCCTCAACTGTTAAACTGAATTGGATTTTTAAAATGTGGACAGGAAAGCTTGTTAAAGGTCAACACTTCCGGATATTTACCCTGCAATTCTTCTGCTCAAAATTATTTCAGTGTGAAATAATTAAATTATGACATAACTGGACAGAAATTATAAATACTCAATGTAAGTCCTTGTTCTAAAATTCAAATGGACAATAGGAAAACACAGATGCATTTATATTTGAAGTAGAAATACTTCTAGTTAAGTTTTTATGAAATTATTATAACTTCCTTCTTATTTGAGAGAAATACTATAATCACTAAATATTTAAAGACACATGTACATTATATTCAGGTATCCAGTTTGCCATGTTAAATTTCTAGATGATAAAGTAAGTTAAAAAGAAGTGATTGGCAGATTCAGTTTTTGTACAATGCAGAGCAGTTGTTGTTTGAGATTTTACGTTTCCTGTGGATTTTAATGGCATTGGTGTTCTGCATTGACGCTCAAAAGAGCAGAGAACATGGATAAGTTTTTAAAACTATCCTTCCAGTTGATAAATGGTGGCATTCACTATTTTCAAACATTGCAGTAAGAAATGAAACCCATGGTCTTTCCAGAAGGGAACATATTCCTCTATTGTGTAGCAATGATATGAAGTGCCAAAAGTCTCCCAAGTCCCCTATTGAAGCAATAGAGGGCCAAAGAGTAGGCCTGTATTTTGTATTTTTTCTTATGCCGCTGACACCCTTGCAGTTTTCTTTAGCTCTCAGTAGCTCCCATCTTTTAGTCCAGAAGACTTCACTCGGTTACCCATCACACCTGAGACAAAAGGAGCTAGTCATACAGGATTTTACATAATGAGGTTAATAACACTATAAATGGCATTAGCTAAGGAATAATGACATATTTAAAAAAACATTATGAAAAAACATTTTAAAATCAATCTAGTTTAACCACTTTGGGCAAAAGCAATGCTGTAATAACATTAAAGGGAAACTTTTATTTTTTGCCTGACTAAATATAATACATGAATATCATAAATTACCAAGTAGAGAAAATCATTATCATGCAAATTTTATAGAAGCTCTACATATCTGGCATACAAGCCAGATTGTATTTTATTATCACAGTGAAAAACTGATTTCAGGTAATGTTTTCCATGTTAAAACTTAAGTTAAACTCTGTCTTATAAAAATAGATGTTTCTTTTAAACAAATTATATCTTTGTTAAACTCTTTCTTATAAGGATAGATGCTTCTTTTAAACAAATTATATCTTTCTTATGCCATTATTACTCCAATCATCATAAATAACAATTCCAAAGTGTAGAAAGTTAGGTACAAAAAAAAAAACAGCTTCTAAGCACACACACCAATTACAAACCATGGGGCTGGTTTTGCCTCTGTTATAGACACTTGAGGATAGCATATGTGTGCATCACTTTTAAGAAAGCTGTTTATCAGCTCTGTTCCCACTGAACAGTGAACTGTCTCAAATCCACATCACAGAGGCTGGATCAATCTTGCAAACACAAGTCATTGCTGAAAAGATGCCTTGAACTGAAACAGCCTGGAAAATGTATTAGATGCTCAGCCTTGCAGAGAGCATGCCTTCCCAGCAGTTAAAATGTAAGGTGGAAAATTTAAGCACATCATTTAAAATAAAAATCTTGCCTTAACAGATGTAAAGTTCATGATATTGGGAAACAAATTACCTGGAGTTAGCAGAGGGAGAAAAACTAACACACTGAAAGAAATTTCTTTTTGTATTTCCTCTAGTTATAGCTGGGGTAGGATGTGAGGGTCTTCCCACAACTTATTATATTTTCTATTAAACTTTGAAAGACTTCTTCCTTCTTTCCTTTCTTAGACTGAAACCCAGCATAGCTATATGGATACTTAATGGAACGTGAAAATGGAATGCATACTACTAACATTAGCATGAAAGCCAGCTTTGCCCTCCATAAGCTCAAATATGCCACCCTTAGGCCTACACCACAGGAAAAGTACAAGGCAGACTCAGGTTTCCTGAAATCCACAAACATTCAAGAGTAAAAACCATAACATTAACTCATGCAAAGCTCTAGTGTGCCTTAATAACTGCATGACTACATACACTGAAATTTCTACCTTATAATCCAAGGCTGAGAGTTTTTCCAGTCTCTTATTTACATCAAGAGAATCCATCTTCTTTGTAAACTGAATAAAACATAGTTTGTTTTGTGCCAAAAATGATAGGATGATGAAATTGTCTGTAAGAAGAGCTAAAACAGGGATTTAATGATCCCAAGTTAGACCAAAGTTATAACAAGTTAATACATTTCCACTGAAATATCAGTAAAAGATACTGTCAGAAAATAAATATTAATTGAAGTTGCTAACATCTCCCAAATCTATTTTGAATGATGTTAAAAATAGTAGACATGAACAATAACCACCAATACAATATTATGGCTTGGGTATTTTCCACTCTGTTTCAGTGACTCTTCCCATGAAACCCAATGTTTGAAGACCACCACTAAAGGAAGTATTTGGGACCCAGAGCTCAAAACAGGTTAGAGGCTGGGTATGGTGGCACATACCTTTAACTCCATCACTTGGAGGACAGAGACAGGCAAAGTGTGAGGCCAGCCAGGGATACATAGTAAGAGTCTCCAAAAAAGGCATAAAAAAGATTAAAGAGACTTTATTTGTGTTTATGTACTATTTCTACATTCATATATTCATATAAGTCAGTTGAGAATAAGTAGATTGATACTGATCAGAGTTCTCTATGGAGTTCTTTTTTTTTTTAATTTTTCATCTATGGCCTGATGGTAGTGGCACATGCCCTTAATCCCAGAACTAGGGAGGTAGAGGCAGGTGAATTTGAAGCCAGCCTGGTCTACAAAGTGAATTCCAGGACAACCAGGACCACACAGAGAAACCATGATTTGAAAAACCACACACAAAAAAATTATCTGTAATTCTTCTTTTGAGGATTTACAAACTGGGTGAAATAAAGTATGCTATGCCCAAGCATATATTACATAAATAATGTTTAATAATGAAGATCAGCAAAAAATACTTCTACAGCTTTATTTCTATAGAATATAAGTAGGTATGGGCTATATAGAGCCATTACTATGTGATCTGCTCACAGGCAAANGAAGGAAGGAAGGAAGGAAGGAAGGAAGGAAGGAAGGAAGGAAGGAAGGAAGGAAGGAGTCACTAAAGTCCACGCTTTGCCCACCCACCTCTGGATACATATGCAGTGACCAGCAGGAGGTCTGCACAAGCACCAGAGACTCAGGAGAGCTGCCAAGAAATCACATTGCTTATCAGTCCCATCAGAGTCTGCAATTTGGGTACAAATGAAAGAAATGCATGAAAAAAAAGCAACTCAGACAGAAGAGTGTTGGAAGTTCCCTGTTCAATCGAACAGAAGAATATGAATTTGAGAAACCACCATAGTCAGTGCTTTTTGCAAAGCCAATGAAGAGTTTAATGAGAACACAACAGAACATCTCCACAGGGAAGCTCCTTGGCATCACCCCTCCATGGTGGAAGAAGTGGCATGCCCACAATCCTACCTCCAGCTGTTGTTCTGGTGGTGCTGCTAATGGTAGCCATCCTGCAGAGTACTTTCTTTAAAGTTTGCAGTTAGGCCAGACTGTCCTCAGAAGCACTGAGTGGTGCATGCAGCAGAAAGGGGGTTTCCCTCTCACCTCTGGCCTCTCCTAGACCACATCTCCCTTTGTTATTCAATTTAAGATACTGTTTTTAATTTTTAATGATAATTTGGCCTGTTTTTAGTTTTTTTCTCTCCAAATAAAGGAAGAGAATCTTAAAATCCAGACTCAGCACAGCATAGCAGAAAGAAAGTAGGTCACACTTGTGTTCAGATCTGAGCTCAGCTACTTCCTAACTACTTAAGACTGACAATTATCCCAAGTAGCTCATATTCACTTTTTATTCTAGATATCTACTTATCTATTAGAATGAAAATAACCATATCTTATATAGTCCCTTTGGCACCCACCATGGAACCTTTATGGCTCAATAAATATTAGTAAACTTCCTACTCAATAAATGGCTTAAAATCTTCTGAATGTGCTTCATACCAACCATGCACAGTACTGTCACTTAAGAGATCTGGCCTTCCCTACTGCATCTGATGTTGACTTGTGCTGTTTAGAAGTATAACCCCACATTACTCAGAAGCTAGTATTCATTAACAAATAACAACACGGCTTCATATAGGAAGCAAAGTACTCAGGATATTTCACCAGTGCCTACCTTGGCATATTTGTGTTTTTCATGCATAATTCATTTGGAAAATTTTGAATTGTCAATAGCAGAGAAATTGTTTTTAATGAATGAGAAAAGCTGACTTTAAAATTATATTTAAAAATGTAAAGAAGAGATTGGAAAGTACTTACACTCCGAGCCTAACACTTAACAAGAAGTGAATGGACAGTAAATATTAGCTGAAGCCTGCTATTGGTCCCAGGGGTTGTAAGTATGCTATTACAAGCAATTACTTGTTGTGTTTGCAAGTCCCCAGTGGTAATAATTAGTCTACCTGTTGACAAAGTATGTCTCCTGCCCCACTGTTAATGTAGGCAATTGATTTGCACATGGTTGTAATTACCATCACTGATGGTGTCTGAGATGAGCTTCCCCACCAGGCTTCTGTCAATCACCACTTTCTCCAGCTGAGGTCCAGAAAGGCTTAGGGACACCAGCACACCTGAACCGAAGAGGAGCTAAAACCAGGTAAGGGTGGGGAGAGAAGAAGATATGCTGAAAATTAGAGTCTCTTAAAAATATCTTTCTAATCATACAACTCACATATTTTCACAAGCATTCAAACCATGAAATTACAGTTTTTCTTCCCAGAAAAGTCGCCGGCATTGTGAGAAAGAGACAGGCAGCTAACTGCTGCAGTGCACTCAGTGCCTGATGAAAGCAGTCTGCAGAAATTTAACGTGGTCTGTGTTTATCAAACACCAGATCTTCTAAATGCTGAAGAAAATGGCCATGCAGAAAGAACGGCTCTGCTGTGTACTCAGAAAATAAAAAGCGTTGCATTCAAACACTGAAAGGTTCATGTTTACATCAGAAGCTTAAAGACTATTTCTGGAGGTTTGGACAGCCATCACTGCTCATTGAATCCATAAAGTCATGACTAAAATATAAACAGCAACTTTGGAACTTAAGCCCAATTCACTTCCCCAAATGAAAAATTTTAACCAAAAACATGAAAAGAAATGTAAAATAAGGCTAAAAAATTTGAAGTCATATGTAATAGACACCATCAATAATTTCACAAGGAAAAACAAAGATAGCAAAGCATTGGCCTTCCAGGGCCAGTGTCCAACAGCTGTTCACAGAAGGAGGCTGGATGGAACCGTCGGAATTTTACAGTACTCCTTTCATTTTGGAGCAGTGTAATTCATTCATCTCCAAATGTTGAAAACTTCTGAAAGGACTCTGCATATGTGTGTGCTTGTTATCTATGGGATTTTGAAATATCAACATTGGAAGAAATTGTTTCACCTTCAAGGCAACAGACTCAAAGCTGATGAATCATGGAATAGCATATGGCATAAGAAGAAAAAAACCCAATTGTTAGTAAACTAATCATGAACATGGCAGCCAAACTCAAAGACAACTATGACTTAAAGAACACGGGGAATCCCCCGCCCACCTAGGCATCATGTCCCAGCTAGTGACGATGACTTCATTAAGACAAATTTAGACATGTGTGAAAGATGAGCAGCATTGAGGGACCAGAGTCCTTTGGGGAGGGGAGACCGCAGTTGCCTACTACTGGAATCTCTGTACCAGGCAACAGAAACCTGCTCTGCTCCATGCCATTGCCTCTGCAGAACCACAGCAGGGCATGGGAAGAATACTCAGCTTTAGGAGTTTGGGAAGGAAAAGAAGGCATAGCTGTCCCAAGAGTTACAAAATACTTCAGAATTGAATTAACCTCTACTGAATTAATCCGTCCTTACTACATATCTCGATAGCAAATGATTCACTATTTCTATGGGAATTTAACTGCATGTGGTCTTTGCTCCCCAAATTTTCTCTTCTCAGACATTCAGAAAGACATGACATGAGGCCCAATTTTCCTATGTGTTTCTTTCTTTTCAAATCTGTTCAAGGCATCACTAAATTATGTCCTCTTCTATTTATTTTTCTTAATAAAAATTTATACCTATTTTGCTAAGCATGCCTTCTCTTAGACACTGATGGCTGGCGACTGATGACACTGTCTTGGCCACATTTATCTTCGTACCTCCAGTGCTAGGCACACAGCAAGCACTCAGGAAACATGTGGAGAAAACTTATACCTAACTCATTATCATAGTAGATAATCACATTTAGAGGAAACTTAACTGAACCTTCCATTTTCACATGATACAGGTACTGCTGCAATCTGTCTGTAATCATGCACCTTGGCTGGGGAGGGAGCTCAGCTGGTAGTGTACTTGCCTAGTAGGTAGGAAGACTTGAGGTATTGAAATTATTTTAATTAATTTTATTTATCTTGTTATGCATACGTATATTCACATGCTAGTTGTACGCATTGCCACAGCCTGTATGTGAAGACCAGAGAAGATCTTGTAGATCTGCGTTCTGTCCTTCCTCCATCACATGGGTCACAGAAACCAAAGACACAATGTAGACTTTAGGAGAAACCTTTACCAAATGAACCATCTTACCAGCCCAAAGTTCTGAATTCTATATCCGGCATGGAATAAACTAGGCATGGTGGTGCAAGCCTGCAATCACAGCGTGTGTGAGGTAGAAACAGGAGAATCAGAAGTTCACGGACATCCTAGGCTATATAGTTAGTTGAAAGCCAGTTTGGACTGCTTTTTGAAATTTAATGGCTCAAAAATGAATCAAATACAATCCTTAAAAGTAGTTAAACAGCCAATAGAAGTGATATGAGCACCAAACCTATTGTGCAGTTTGAATATTCGTGGGCAACTGACTAAGGAGTGAGTCTAGGACTTGAGGTTAAATTATATAATAAATATTTATTTAATTATTTCCTATTTCTAAGAAAGAAAAACAAACAAAACAAAATACATGCAACATAGAACTGAATACCACCAGTGACCAGAGGCTCATTACGTCTCTGATGGCTACATTAATTGGGACAGCTCCAGTTGATTTAAACACATGGAAGGACATTCATTTATCTATTTAACAAAACCTGAATGTTGATTACATGATGTGCCTGCAACTAAATTTAATGGCTCAAAAATGAATCAAATACAATCCTTAAAAGTAGTTAAACAGCCAATAGAAGTGATATGAGCACCAAACCTATTGTGCAGTTTGAATATTCGTGGGCAACTGACTAAGGAGTGAGTCTAGGACTTGAGGTTAAAACTACAGCTGCCTTCTTAGAGCTTCAGCCTCAGGCTCAGTTTTCTCCGGTTGCACCTCTGCATATATCAAAAGAACAGCACAGCAGTTAGAGCAGGACGCTGAAATCAATGGTGGCTAGTTATGTGACTCTGAGTTACTTAATATCTCTGTATCTTCACTTTCTCATCTCAAAGAAGACATGATACTATCTTCTTCAAGGATGAGGGCTAAGTAAATTTATTAACAAAATTTGTAATCACGCCTGGCACAGTGTTTGCAATGATTACGGGTTTCCAACCATTCCTATGAGTTCTCATCACACTGCTTGCCATCTCTGAAGTCATTTTTGTCTTAATAAAAACTTAGCACCCATGCTGGACTCAGAATTGGACATGGAACACTGGCCTCCAGGGGCCTGAGGTTTGACTTTTATTTACTAATGCTGTGTGGACATGATGTGAGTGTGTGTTCATGTCCTATGATGCACATCCCATGGGGCAGGCTTGGCCTTTAGAGGACAGCTATTGGGAGCTGTTTCTCTTTCTCTGCCCTGGATTCCAAGAATCAAACTGGAGCCAACAGGCTTTTGTGGCAAGTGCTTTTACCCACTAAGCCACGGCATCAGCACTCCAGGTGCATTCCAATCAGAAAAAGGACAATCTTTTGACACTTTTCCAGTCTGCAATGATTTCATAAAGGCATTTACCTTCAAGCTTCAGAACTTTGGAACTAAATTTGCCCAACTTTCTCATTTCTTTCTCTGTATTTTCTGCTATCACCATCATTACCATGAAAGAATCATCCTCTCTGAACACAAGCTGCTCTACAGTATATGAACCCGTGCTATGCTATAAAATTTATTTCAAAAGGCTGTTTTTGTGGAAGAGAACAAACTTAGGGGAATAGGTGCAAGAAGCAATTGTTACCGGAGAAGATTCAAAAGCCAGAGTGTTACAGAGCAGAGGGAAGTGTGCAGAGATCACACAATCTGCACATGGAGATAGTAGCAGTGATTTGTGCACTTGAGTATGCCATTAGGCCCTTCCACATACTTATTCATACAGTCATTCAGCCCACACATACATATTCAGTGTATTAAGTGATCCAGGCACTGTTCTGAGTACTTAAGCTACATCACTGAACAAAGAAGCTATGCCTTGGTTTTTGCTATCCTCATAGAGCTTGCATTTGAATGTGGATGTATATAATAACAAATATAGTTCAAATATAATAGCAGTCAGTGCTAGGCTGTATGGAGGAAAAGCATAGCAAGCTGGAGATTCTAGGAGGATGCTGCTTTGAGCATGAGGAATAATAAACAAAAGGACCTTCATGAGGAAACGCCATGTAAGCACAGATCCAAAGAAAGGGAAGGGACAGCTTACATAGGACCAGGAGAAATAGAATCCAAGGCAGAGGAACAATAGATCAAAAACTCTGCAGCAGACTATGCCATGGCTGACTAGGGAAAGCTGGCCCAGGGACCAAGGGGAGCAAGAGGCAGGGGTCCTCACAGACAATAATGTACAGAGGGGGTCAAGGGCCAGCTTATGCTGGAGCTTGTTAATGAGAAGACATTACATTTTGGCAGAAACCTGTATTAAGTAAGGGAGGGACAAAAACATGCAATCCATTGGGAAATCCTTCCAGCCACCCCAAGAGAAGACAAGGACTTGAACCAGAACAGCCATACTAGATAAAATGATGTGGACAGTCTTAAGAAAGACCATTGTCCAACTTACTGACAGCCTGTGGGCTACACATTGCCAAGGATAACTATGTATATGACCCAATCCCAAGTGATAAGCTTACTTAAAAATCATGGGATTTCTTCATTATCTATTTTTGAAAACTCAACTGTGTGGTACCTGAACATGACTATAGACAACATCGTATCTCAATGTCAAAAGGTTGGATATGCCTATAAAAGTAACCACTAGCATTTGCTGAAGGATTGAATATGACATGTCTTGCCTAAGCAACATGGTTTACTGAGGTAAGGAACAGTAGAGGCCAAATTTAGACTATATAGCATCAGAAGTTTGGTTTTCAACAAGTTAACTCACCTACAGAATTATAAATGAAGATAACCTTGCAAAAAGTAGAAATGGAGTCATCAACAATATCAAAGTCACATTTAAACACAGAAACAGATGAACGCTTTTTATAATTTAATGGAAAGAGAGAGAGATCTAAAGTCTGAGTTCGGGGGTTCTAGTGGTCAGTGGGCTAGATGTGTGACACTTGTGTCTCTCTCTGCAGGAGACAACACTGCATTTTCTACAGGAGGAGGACTGAATGATCCTTTTTCCCTTAAAAATTACGCCTCTTAGTGAAAAGAGGTTTGGGTACCGATTAAATCAAGGTGTGTCTATCAGTTTTGATTATTTAAGTGTCCTGTGACTAAAGCCATCCCTGATATCAGCTTTTGGGGATATGAATATACAAATTAATTAATAAACTGACTAGTGCATTTTCTGAGAGCCTGTTGGGGAACATCAGTTTTACAATGACTAGTGACAAAGAAAATCCTGGATGTGGTGCAGGAGATAACTAAAGGTTAAAAAATATAAAAGCCTAAAACTTAGGGGAAAAAAATCTATCCAAAACAAAAGATTCCCTCACACCTTTGCCTTTCTCAACAAACATGTGCATATTTTAGTACTCCAAGATGAAGAGAGCCCTGGTATGACTTGGTAGGTCAAGAAGGAAAAAGCATTCTAAGGTTCTGTTCCGCAGCAAAGTGTAAGAATGTTCAGAAAGCTCAAAAAATGAGAGAGCAGTCCAAGGAACAAAGGAGTCTTCTGAGAGTAGCTGGGGAGACAAGTCTGACTCCAGCCCAAGCCCTAGCCCCAGCCCCATTTGAACACCTCCCTGAAGCTAGAGACACTGAGCAGTGCCAGGGTCTTTCCTCGTCACACAGGACACATATTCACTACCCTGCTCTGCTGCCTTTATCATTTCCTCTCTGTTGTCTTCAATAAGCTCAGGGATTTTGTTATTGTTTATTTTGTTTAAAGAAATTCAGAAATGATCCTAGAGTTGTTCAGGCGGCTCTTCACATTGGTGTCATCTAACTGTGGCAGTCTGGACTGATCATCTAATTGAAAGTACAATAGCACTTAAGGAAAAAATATTGTATCTATCTGATGATAGCACTGATCAAAACATATAAACAACAAAACAATATGTTTAATTTATTCAACAGGTCAAACCCTATGTCAGTGCCTCTTGTATACATACAGGAGTAAACGGATGGAGATAGGGTGGTGGAAAAGGCAGCTTAAATTGATTACATGTGTATAGAATACAGAGTCTCTTAGAGGAAAACGGAGACTTTAGTTAGCATAGGTAAGTGACTAAAAGAGGTGGATTAAATCCACAACCCATAAAGACAACAAACACATGGCTGGAGAGATTGCTAAGGAGGTATACATTCATACTTTCTGAGCATGAAGGTCTGGGTTCAGATGCCCAGAAATCTCAGAGAAAAGGGTGTGGCACTGCACCTGGACTCAAGTATGAACTAAATGGTTCAAGTAACTCTGCACTACTTCATACTATCACCCAAAGAATTCCATTGAGTTCAATATTCTTACTGGGTAAGGGCACTGCCCTAAGTCCATGTGATTATTATCATATTTGAGTAAATATGAAAGGGGAAGGTAGGCAGGGTCAATATGAAAACTCAATAACGGTTGATAAGTCTTCCATGATGGTCAGGCATCCAAACCAGACAGCATGAGGCTTATGAAGACAACTGAGCTAAGCACTACAGCCCACAGGGTCAAAGCTCAGAGTAGTCTAGAGAAAAGAGCATCACAACAAAGTCTAACACAGCCCACTCAGGAAATCTGGAATAAAGACTAGGGTCACTGTTTATCACGTTGCCTGTAGAAAGTGCTGTCTGCAATCTATTCCTTAATTCAGAGAAACCATGCCTAATTGATCTACTGAAGGACAAAGACGAAGGTGAATTGGCTAAGATAGTGGTTCTCAACCTTTCTCATGTTGTGGTGACACCAGCCATAAAATCATTTTCTTTTTTTTGTAATTTTTTTTTAATTTCCACTTCCTCCCCTCCTCCAATTTTCCTTCCCTTTCTTCCCTCTCCAGTCCTAAGAGCAGTCAGGGTTCCCTGCCCTGTGGGAAGTCAAAG
>LOEQ01011424.1:26215-38125 GCA_001685075.1 Bramus lutescens
ACACCGCAAGCAATGTGGCTGGACTTTTGAAATTGTGGTTTTTAAAATTATGTATATATATATAACATAAAGTTTACTACCTTAGCCATCCTTCAGCTTGCGTTGGTATCCGTCCACTGTATTGTGCAATCGTCTCCAGGCTGCTTTTTGTCTTTTGAAAGTGAAACTCTGCACCCCTCACACGGTCCATTTACCCCTTCTCCATCCCCTAGTAACTCAATTCTGCTTTTGGACTCTGAGCTAGACACTCAAGGTTCATCCATGTCACAGCATATATCAGGGCGTCCTTCATTTCTGAAGCTGAACAGTCAGTCCACTGTCATCTTCGTCAGGGTTTCGATTGCTGCGCTGAAACAGCATGACAGAAAGCAACTTGGGGAGGAGTCAGAGTTAGCTTCGGCTTGCAGTCCCGCATCAGAGCCCATCACCAGGGGAAGGAATTCAAGGCATGGCGGGAAGTTGGAGGCAGGAACTGAAGCAGAGGCCAAGGAGGAGCCCCGCTTACTGGCCTGATTCTGATGCCCTGGAGTCTACCGTTAAGAAAGGCATCAACGGGTGAGAGTGATCCTGCCCAGTTCTTCAAACACAGCAACTGACTTCCACGTCAAGGCCTTTGTTTAAATTCAGTTCCCTCGGTTGTCTTCACTTTATCAACAGTCTCCGGCAGAAGAATGCACGTTGTATTCTATACAAACGTTACCTGCTTATTGACCCCAACACCTCCACACCCAGAATTGTGCCTGTCATGTGGTGGTACTTACTAAATGCCTGTAGGATAAAAGCATTAGCCATTGTATCCAGCAAATGGAAGTCAGGGGCCATTGAGATGGCTCAGCAGGTAAAGGAACTTGCCACTAATTCTGAAGAACTGAGTTCAATCCCTGGGATTCTCCAAGTTGTCCTCTGGTCTCCACACAGAAGCTTTAACTTGTGTGTTTTCAGCTACACCAAATAAATAAATAAATAAAATGAGAAGTCTGTAAGTAAACAGGAAGGCCTGTCTACCAGTGAGACAAATTTAAATGAAGGTGAATACAATAAAACGTCTACACTCCTTTAAAAAGGGTTCAATCCACTTGTTATTAATAGGAAAAAGTTTCTTCAAAGGAGGGTTAAATCTTCCAAAGATAAACTGAAAAGCAATAAATGTGCTATAATTTTAATTTTACAGAGTACCAAAGATATTCAAAAGTGATGACTCCCCCCTCTGATCCCAGCATTCAGAAGGCAGAGGCAATGGCAGCACCTCGAGTTCAAGGCCAGCATGGGGTATAGAGTAAGACTCTGCCTCCTAGGATGAATATGAGATAAATGTATTAATACAGTTGTTGGGACATTTATGACTGAACACAAGATTGCAGAGAGAGAAGAGAGACTCCAGGTTTCCTTTATGTGTCATAGATAAAATGTTTTGCGATTGGCTTCAATTACTTTTGTAGTGGAAAAAGAAAACTATCTTGGCCAAAGGGTTTATGGGAATAATATCCTGGTGTTTGCTGTGTACTTTAAATTTATAAAGCCAGGAATGGATTGACAGAAGAATAGATGATTAGATAATTACATGGAAATGCAATAAAGTAATTACAGCCAGATGTTCATTGCGGACTCTAGAGGGTGGCCATGCTCATCTTCCTCCTCTTCCAGCTTCCTGGTTGTTGGAAACCTTCATGATAAAGGGGAGCATTAGAAACCTTGCTGTTTATTTGATACACATTTCTCAAATGTTTATGATATTCTAATATATCCTCTTCACTCATGTGGCCAGGTATAGCACAAGCCAGCCAGCCCCCAGCTTCCCTGGAATCCAGGAAGACAGACTCCAGGCTCTCTATACTTGGAATCCAGGCTTCCCTATATGGCCCCTCACATAAGCCCATGTGAGATGAGGCCATAATGTCAAAGAATTGGTAATGGTTCAGGGTTCTAGCAAAATTCAAGTAGCACATGCCACACAGATAGCTGGGGAGTCAAGAGAAGGTACTAAATTAAAATTAATTAATTAATGGAGCACTAAAGATGGCATTGAACCCCAAGAAGCAAGACCTCACTCAGGTGGGAAAGGACAATATCCCTAGGGCTTGTCTCCATGGATGTCAATACCCACAATGCACCCAATAGCTCATTGGAGGAGACAGCAGGATTAACAATTGCTGCTCTTTTTCTATACTCCCAGTTTCTGCCCTTGGCACCTGAGAAATAAGAGAGGAAGAGTGGTCACATGGCTGTCTTTGGGGATCAGAAACCCTGGTCACAGAGCAGGAGAAAAGCTAGGGGAAAGAAAGGACAAAATATGACAGGGGAACCGACTCTTGGCAAACCCAATATATCATCCAAACCAGTACCACAGGAAGGGAAAGAAGTTATTAATGATTAAATTAGGTCTACATATGGCCCAAGCCCAACTGTTGCCCCTTCCCCTACCTATATTATCTATTTCAATTCCCTAGACTTGGCCTGAAGACACTGGAGAGACCTCGAGGGGCAAAGCGACTTGGTGAAGGTCTACAGCAGGGTTAGAGCAGAGGTAGATGGAGAAGGCTTTGGCTGCTGATCCCACAATTCCTCCTGGTTCTGTCTCTCTGGGGTTCACAAGCCTTCCTCGCCTCTGGCCGAGACCTCACCTCACCCTTCAGAGGCTTAGTCAAGCCCCTCTCCCAGCTAGCTCCTGCAAAGCCGTCACGTGGTTTGGAGGGAAGTCCTTTCTGTCTCATATGAAGCATGTGCTCAGGTGCACCCCTCCTCCTAATTTTTCTTCCTCTTTGGGGAGCATGAAATGCCAGGCTAGATGGAGGGAAAGCTTCTATGTGACCCTGAGGTTTCTTTGCTGTGTCATGACATGAACCAAAGCCTGGTGGAGGCTGAAATCCAGAGCAAAGCATCTGAGAAAGTTCTCACTCCCTCGGTCATCCTCACCAGCCTATCATGTCTCTGGGGGTGGCTTTTGAAACTCCCAGGAAATACCCCTTTGGGGAGCTAGTTCCTCATGCAGCTACTATTGTTTCAGCATTGCTGAGGTGGAACATACTCTGTGCTAGGCAAATAATACATCCGAGCAAAGGAGAAAGGTATGGTTACCCTCTTGTGAAAATTCTATTATGGGAGGGGTGGATGTCAGATAATAGACATATCAATTCACTTCAGAAAGGAAATGGGATGACCAGACAAACGACAATGATAGACAACATCTATTCTTGTCATAGCCCTCCTGGCAGGAGTGAAGAGATTCTGGAAACACTCATAACCTTCCCTTTGCCTATTGGACTATTCAAACAGTAGACCCTAAGGAACTGGAATTTCCCCCAGAAGTCTCACTGGAAAAGAAACATCTAGGGTCTTGGCACCAGCCAGAGCAGGAACTTTTCTCACACAGTTCCGACAATCTGTCAGACTCCCTTGTAAGAGATACTAGAACCAAGTACCAGCCTCTGCCAATGAAGGGCAGACCACATCTTGACCAGAACTCCACAGTTAGGTGTACTTCTTTGGCCTCTGTTTTAAACCCTGAAGGTGGTGAATATTGTTTGGGTGGAAGCGTCACCCCAGCCCTTGGCATCCATATACCCAAAGAGTCTGGAATGTTCGAGTGGGGGCTCTACCTCAAACCCCTTTCCCTGGAGTTGCCTCAGTCCAGACTCTGCCCCTAGGAAAGCCCTCCATCAGTGGCTCCACCTCTTAAGACATTAAAAGCCCCCACCTCGTGGTTTCCCCTCGTGGTCTCCTCAATGTTACCTGGGGCCATTATTTGTTCAGAATAATCCTGGATTTATTGATTTGGGTTGATTGACTTATTACATCAGTGGCGGTAAATTCCCATTAACCATATTGACAGATACTAGATCTCCTCCTCCACTCCTCGTCCTCCTTCTTTCTCCCCGTGTGGCTCTATCAACTAAACTTCCTTTGTTTTTCATTATCACGTATCTCTGTGATTGGTATACTGAGGTCTGGTGACAAAGCCTAGCTTGTTATGTCTGCCAGGGCCTAGGCTTTGACTTTAACCACGTCAGTAGTACGGCCCTCTTCTCTCCACAACGACTATGTGACAAGGATACTGCTACCATCCCTATCTTACAGATGTATGTGGAAACTAAGGCTCAAAGAAGTTAGTCAACTGCCATGGCCAGTCAGCTGATATGTGTGAAGGTCATATTTGGAACTGAGAAGTTATACTTCGGAGCTGATGAGCATCACTAGCTGGACGGCAGAGTGACGTCAAGAAGGGCCTTTCTGAGAAGATAGCCAAGGGAATAATTATCTATGTAGAAAAGGGAACAGCATGTGTAAATGTATGAGGGAAGCAGGTGGGGATGGGAGAGCCTGCGTGGTTGTGATCTCCCAGAAGGCCTGGGAGGCTGGGCAGGGTTCTGCTTTGTTCTTGGCACTTTTTACATTATTTCTTTTTTGCTTGTTTTCTTTTGATTTTAGAGACAGGGCTTCTCTGTGGCTTTGGAGCCTGTCCTGGAACTAGCTCTTGTAGANACTCACAGAGATCCACCTGCCTCTGCCTTCTGAGTGCTGGGATTAAAGGCATGCTCCACCACCGCCCAGCTTGGTACTTTTTATACTGTAAAGCTCCAACAAAGTCCTGTATTTTTTCATCTGAGTGTGTACCTGCCTGGTAATGCCATTGAGCAGGTATTATGACTGGGATCCTAGAAACAGCATATAGTATCTCCAGAAACTTATGAGTGGAGATCAGCCTAAACTGTGTCAAGGACTCTCTTGCTCTCTTTTTTCAGGAGTCCTGCTGAGGAGCAACTTGCCACTGTTGTTCCTGTGGTTGGATCATTCTAACATATCACCCTGCATTCCCAGACTCTCCTAATAGGCTCTCTTCTCCCACCTCTGGAGGTACCTCTCCAGATGCCTCAACCAGCAGCTTTGCTTCTAGGGAAATCTAATAAGCAAATGTTCTCTCGTCCTCAGAGGTGATAAGGATGTGTTGGGACTGTAGCCAATCTTGTTTTCACGTCCCCTAAGAACTTCCAACAGCCTTTCCTTCCTGCACTCACAAGACTGCCTCCAGCTACCAGCCTGGCTTCCTTTGCCAAAGCTGAAGTCATTAGTTGATTAATGGCCTGTTCTCAGAGGAGTCTAGCCACAGTTGGAGCCTGGGGCCTTCGGTTAACAGGTGGAGGTTTGCAGAGGCCGAAAGAAAAAAAAAAAGCATTGTTCCAGCCAGTTAACTCATTATCTGTGAAAATGATCCCTCTTCCTGGGAAATTGACTCAAGGAGAGGGGAGCAGTAGACCCAGTTCCCCAGAGCTGTCAAGTCCTCAGTGTGAGTCCCAAACCTGCCCCCCTTTCTGCGCCAGCATTGTTCTCCTCCCTTGACCTTGGCTTCCGCCACCCAAACCTTCATAACTCAGAGCTCACCTTGCTGTCTCACAGTGCCATACCGCCCTCTCCTCGTCAGCCTGTCTCCTCACAGATACCCAAGCACAACTCACACATCATCTGTCCAGGAAGCTTTCCATGCCTGCCCACATCACACTGAGTCCTGTTACACACCCCTTCTCTGAGTTTCCATAGTCCCAATGAATAACATTCTTTGTATGTCAACGTACAAATACAACACACCCATTTAAAGGCTCTAGCTCAACTAGGCACAGTCAGAAACACTACCCTGTGGGGGAAGAAACAGAATCATAATGCTGCCAAACTTGGGGTCACGGTCTGTACCCCAAAAACACAAATTTGATGACCAGTCCTCAAAAAAGCCACCTCAAAACATTCAAATTAATAGCAAAGAGCAGAAATGGAATCTTTGTTGAAGGTGGCTTGTGGTGGTTTGGTTGAGAATGTGCCCCACAGGCTCGTATATTTGAAAACTTGGTCCCCAGCTGGTGGCACTGTTTGGGAAGGTTGTGGAAGCTTTAGGAGGTAGAGCTTTGCTGGAGGAAGTGTGACACTGGGAGCGGGTTCAGGATGTTTAGTCTCACTCCTTTTTCAATTCATTCTCTCTACTTCATGCTCACATTGTGAAGATGCCATTTCTCAGCTCTCTGCTCCTGCGTCTGGGCCCGCCACTTGTTGCTATACGCCTCTCCACCATAATGGACTCTGATCCTTCTGAAATGGTAAGCCAAGGAGTTGTAGGCCACCTTTTCCTCCTTAAATTGTCTTTGGCCATGGTGTTTTATCACAGTAAAAGAAAAGTAACTGATACATCAAAAAGAGGAACAAAGAGAACAAGTGTCTGTCTCCAGCACATCTTTGGGGCCCTGAAGTGAGACTACAGTTTAAATAGAAAACTAAGAATACATGCATCCAAGCAGACCTAGTCAAAATGTGCTTCTGCCCATTTTGATCCATCATTGTGTGGACTCCAGTATCCCCAGAAGCAAGTCTGACAAGCTGTCAGCACTGTGTGGAAACTCTTTGTAGGCCACAAGTTGTCATCTGGCCCCCACCCCAACCCCTGTTGGCTGGCACCAGGTTCACAGGATTTTCCTTCTCTTGACATGAGATTCCTGGGGAAATTCCTCTTTTGTTGGTGTCAACTTTTTTCAATAGTCATATTGAGAGACGCAGCATCTGTCTAAATCTCTTCATTTCTGCCAGGGCAGTTTCAACAACGGTGTGCCCATAGCTCAGCACCAAGACCTGTAGGTGAGACATGAACCCAGGCAGTGGCTGCAGGAGATGAACCATCAGGATCCTCACTATCTGTTGTGTTCCCCACAATTTAAAGTTTATCTCCCAAAGCTCTATCTTGACCACACATTCACATGGAATTTTCATAATTATGTGCAATATAGTGCTACATGATAGTTGTTGTCGTGGTTTTCATTTCGAAGGAAGTGTCATTATTTATATCACATCACACTGACTCTGCCCAGATGAGCTGAGCCTTCTCTTCATCTAACCGAGATCTCATCTTGCCCTCTACCTATTTTTTTCTTTTAAGGTGTATTTTATTTTAAACTCTGTGTATAGGAGAGGGGCATTGCAGGTGCCTGCAGAGGTCAGAAGAGATCACCTGATCTTCTGGAGCTGGAGTTCAAGCAACTGTGAGCTGCTCCTGAGAGTGCTGGGAATTGACCACGGTCCTCTGTAAGAGCAGTATGTACTCCTAAGGGTTCAGTTGCCCCCTGAAGAGTGCAAGAATAAGACCATAGAGATGTGGGTTCCAGAAATAAGAATGTAGAAACAAAGAGATGTAAAGTTGGGAGAATGAGAGCAGACTGTCAGCAACTTTTTCAGCAGCTTTAAGATTAACTATTAACAATGGGTTACTTCTCTTTAAAACCCATAACTCATGACTTCAGCAAGTCTGAGGAGGCCCTCGGCAAACTGAGGTCAGCTTTTAGATAAGCTCCATACACTCATGACCAGCAACTAATGTGAGTTGAGTTAACTTTTAAATGACAGGATGTACCCGACTTTTTGGTTGTGCATTGTCCTATACCCTTTGCTGCTACTGAAAACTGACAGTATCAGGGGAGTGTAGAACTTTGGTAAACACCATCCGGAAGTGCCGGAAGG
The DNA here is from genome assembly GCA_001685075.1 of Bramus lutescens. Taxonomy (NCBI): domain Eukaryota; kingdom Metazoa; phylum Chordata; class Mammalia; order Rodentia; family Cricetidae; genus Bramus; species Bramus lutescens. The sequence goes on from LOEQ01011424.1 coordinate 33,704, forward strand.
AAACAATAGGCTAAATACAAACACTAGTTTAACTGAAAATCTCTGTTAATGGAAATTATAAAAGGGGGGAGACAATTTGCTTCTGTGTTTTACAAAGAAATTGTAAAAATTCTTTTTGTTCATGCCTAATGCTTGTATGCTTATTGTTTCTTGCTATAAAAAGGGGAGCTTTTTGTGGTCATTTGCCACAGTGATACAAGCCCAACTCTGGCTGTGGTCACAGCTATAGCTGATAAGCTTTTTATGCCCCATGGAGATTCTTTATCTTTTTCCTGGAATAAAATTTGTTCCTGGTTTACAAGACTTGAGTGGTCTATCCCCCATCTTTGTGTAACCCCATGGACCCAACAACCCCACCCCACCACCTGTACTCTTTCATAAGAACAAAAACTATGTTGTTGGAGATTGTGTGCCCAGCATTTAAAAGAGGGGAAAGTTTAGACAGCATGAACATCTCCCTCCCTCTAAGGTAGGTTAGAGGATAAATATCTGTCATTTGTGGGGTGAGGCTTCCAAAGAAGTGATTTGAAGGTGTCCTCAGCTAACACCATTCTGTGTTTGTTCTTCTTTTCCTTCCAACATAGAATGCAACATCTGGGTCACTAGCAGCCATCTTATAAACAAGAAGCAAAATCACTGACTTGAGCAGAGCAGAAGAAACCAGGCTTCCCAGGGACTTCACCGAGCTACCAGGCCAACCCAATTGTGAATTTCAAGGAATTTAGAATGGAAGATCTTTTTAACATCTCTGTTACTCAAACTCCATTACTTGAAGCCCAATACCAATTTTTCGCTCATTTGCTTTTCCATGTAGCTCTGAGTTCCTCCTGTGAATTCCAGCCCTCAAATGGTCTCTCTGCACAGATGTCCCTAACATAGCATCTGGTCACCACATTTGGTGTAGGAGGGTCTTTTTTCTATGTGTTGCTTCCATTGGTCAAATAAAGAAACTGCCTTGGCCTTTTGATAGGGCAGAAGTTAGATAGGCAGGGAAGACAGGACTGGATGCTAGGAGGAAGAAGGCAGTGTGGCAGATGCCATGGCTCTCCTCTCTGAGACAGATGCTGGTTAGACTCATGCTGGTAAGCCACAGTCAAATGGCAATACACATTAACGGAGACGGGTTAAACTAATATGTGAGAGTTAGCCAAAAAGAGGTTAGAACTAATGGGCCAGGCAGTGTTCAAATTAATACAATTTTCATTTGGTTATTTTGGGGGTTAAGCTAGCCAGATGGTGGGATGCAGCCCGCCGCTCCCTTATACAACACACATTCATGAACCAACCCTGACTTGTAGCCCTGACTCACTCACTCTCCGCTCCCCTATGGATGAAGGAGGCAAAGTTAAGAAAGTAAGCATCTGCCCCTACTTTAGAGGTTTTAGAATCAAAGGCACAGAAGGGAGGGATGAAGGGTGTGTGTGGGTGGCCCCAATCTGTGGGGGACACTGGAAAGATCCAATGTAGCTAAACATTGAGATATCCACTTGGTTCTCTGTTTCAAGCAATAGTAGTTTCACCCTAAAGCCCGAGAAATGCAGGGTCAGAAGCCAATTAAACCTGAAGGGTGAAATCAGCAGACTCCTTGAGCCAGAGCTGGCTTAAAATGTAGATAAAGCAGCCGCCAGTCTTGCAAGTATTGCAATCTTAGACACTCAGGGAATTGCCTTACATATCCTCCATTTCTTCCCTACATCTGCATTCACTTCACAAGACCCCAAAGGCCCTGGAGGTGTAAGACTTCCTCCACATTCCAAGGCTGTGGGATGAGTGCATTGGCAATTGGGGAGAATGGCCTTTTGGAATCTCAGTTTTCCTCATCTGCACAGTAGAATTAGCACTGTCGAACTCTGCCTTCCTGTGGGGGTGGAGACTGGCAAGAACACCAAGGACAAAGATGAATAAGAAAGTCATGTTGTAAACTATCACCCACGCCCAAGTCACGTGCACATTTGTTTTTCTTAGGCCTCTGCCTCCACAAAGTTCCTTCCAAATCCAAAATTGTGTATTACAGATATCTTTTCAACACTTGGTCATTAGTCACTAATAAAAGGTCTTCAGAAAAGGGAATTTTCTGAAATAGAAAAAGTGGTCAAAGGATGATGGCATTCTATAGAACACTGGAGCCAATACACAGAACTTTGGAAAGAAAAGTTGAAAGAATGGAAGAGAATATGTGCAAGGATCATAAGAAAGCACTATTTTGGAAAAGGGGGAAGAAAGTTGATTTGATTGTTTAGTTGGCTGGTTGGCTGGGTGGTTATCTTGTTTACTAGACACTTGGCTGGGTGGTTGGCTGTTAGGCTGTATGGCTGGCTGGTAAGCTGTATGGCTGGCTGGTAGGCTGGCTGGCTAGCTGGTTGGTAGACTGGTTGGTTGATTGTCTGGTTGTCTGGTTGGCTGACTGGGTAGTTGGCTGGTTGGTTGGCTAGTTGGCTAGTTGGTTGCCTGACTGGCTGGTAGACTGGCTGGCTGGCTGTTTGGTAGACTGGTTGGTTGGTAGACTGGTTGGTTGGATGGTTAGATGGTTGGTTAGCTGGTTGACTTGTTGGTTGGTTGACAGGGTGATGGTTGGCTAGTTGGTTGACTGGTTGGATGGTTGGATGGTTGATAGACTGGTTGGTTGGTTGGCTGGTTGACTGGTTGGTTGACTGGTTGGATGGCTAGTTGGCTGGTTGAATGGTTGGTAGACTGGTTTTGGTTCTTCTGAAGACAAAATTACTCCAGCTACAGGGGTCTTCCTTAACCTAGATGGCAACTTAACTTGTAAACACAATGAATTAACTTAGTTCTCTTTTATGGAAATTAGCTGGGGGCTGGGAGCGGATAGGACTCTTAATTTTTATTCTTTTCTAGGGTTCTTTGTTTTGTTTTTCCATATGTGTGTTCATATGTTAGTTAAGAGCTTTAAACTAAACTATGATTAAAGGTCTTGAAAATTGTTCAATTTTAAACCACCCTATCAGTCTGTTTTTCATTATCATGATGAAATGTCTAAGACAGAATAACTTTTAAAGAAAAGAGGTTTGTTTAGGTCTCAATTTTGGAGGCTGAAGGTCCAAGTAAGCATGGCACAGACTCTGATGAAAGCCTTTTGACTGGTATAATAATGATACAAGGAGAAAGAGAGATGTGGAAAGAAGCCAGACAGGAGAGGCCAATCTTGCTGCTTTTAACTACAGTAGCAAGATTTATCACCTTGAATGCTTCAGAATCACCAATAGCTTAACTTAACTGCCTCTCATTAGGTATCATCTCTTAAAGCTTGTACCACCTTCCACATCACCACATCAAACTCCAACACATGAATTCCTGAGGGACACACAAAAACCCTCATCCAACTCATAGCACCCACTATGCCCCTTATGAAACTATCATGAAATTAAGAAATTTGGAGATTTCTGCCCAATAACTAAACTCTGACTGTATTGTGGATGCTATTTTTAGGTGTCACTTGACAGCTGTCATTGAGCCTTGTTCCAGGCCTTTTGAAGATCAGGGAACCAGAGCTCAGGTGTGACTACAGGACTGCCAAGTGCAGTGTGAATTCCCACTGTTTGTTAATCAGAAGGGAAGCAATACTAACCTAATAACGTGACATCACAGGAGGGAGCTGCCCATTAGCTAACTTACCCATTAGTAGCAGCCAGCTTTGCTGTTTAGCACATGCCACCACCCACTCCTACCAACAGAAAGAAGAACCCAAAGAGAAGGGCAAAGAAGCTTTAATGGTAGGAAAAAAGAAAAATATTAATTTATTGGACATTAGGTTTAAAGGAGCTAAGGGGCAAACCTGTCAGGAAACTGAGCACTAAAATGTTCTGGCTGAGTTTGTTAGGCAGTTGTGCTGGCTAGTCTTCTGTCAACTTGACACAAGCTAGAATCACCTGAGAGAAGGGGAACTTCAGCTGAGAAAATGCCACCATAAAATAGAACTATAAGCAAACTACATTTTCTTTTTTTTCCTTTCTTTTTCTTTTCTTTTTGTTTTGTTTTGTTTTGCTTTTTTTTTTTGAGGCAGAGTTCCTCTGTGTAACAGTTTTGGCTGTCCTGGAACTCACTATATAGACCAGGCTGGCCTCAAATTAACTGAGATCTTCCTGCCACTGCCTCCCAAGTGCTGGAATTAAAGGAGTGCATCACCACCGCTGGGCTAGGACATTTTCTTAATTAATGATTGATTGATGAGGGATGGCCCAGCACCGTTGTGGAATATTTTGATGGCACTCTGAGACTCCCAAGACTGCCCAATAAAGTTATACCATTATTGAATTGGGATGGAGCCAGTGACTAGTTGATCAGAATTAGCCATAGAGAAGTCAGTGATTTGGATAGAGAAGAACACACAGGAAAGAAAGGGTGGGGACTGGAGTTTGGGCTGTCTTGGTTCTGATGGAAGAGACATGTCTCCTGCCACCAAAA
>LOEQ01011426.1:0-30688 GCA_001685075.1 Bramus lutescens
GAATGCTAGCCTGACCATTAGGTAGTGATTCTTGGCAAAAGCACTCTTATACCCCGTAAATGGCACTCAAACAATACTGAAAACACAGCTCTAAAACTATGGATTTGGTATATGCAGTAACTATTAATTTTTTCTCTGTAAGATATAAAGTTCTTCCACCTACAATTAGCAATATAAAATTTTAAACATTATTAAAATTATGTTTTCCAGAGGAGAAAAGCTGAATTTCTAGGGGTGTGTATTCTTCAGTGTCCTTAGAAAAACCATTTACTGTGAATGTTCAGTATCATCTAAAGTGACATGCATAAAATAAATCCATATGATGGTGCCATCTCCTGCTTTACATACTCACAAACCTTCCCCACAGCAAGACCAGCTACCAAAACCTGATAGTCATTAAAAATTTACTTTTCTGCTATCGTGGGACCCATCCTTCAATATACTCATCTGCTTATATGCACATACCGGTATGTACACATACACACACACACACACACACACACACTCACACATTCATGCACTTTATCTCTGCCTCAATACTTGCTGAACACCATGTTGATGCATTTTAAACCTACAATTGCATTCTTGCTATACCCCCAACCCCAACATCATCCTAAAACTGCCTACAGCAATGCTGGAATTAAACATAGGAGAATATAGTAATAAGCTATGCAAACTGTCAAGTGGCTTTTAAAAAAAGGAAAACAACTGAGGAAATTGAACAATCAGCATTTTCAAATTCTAAGAGGAATTTACATTAAGTTTTCATTTATTTTAAAAATAAATAGACTTTGCTTTTTAAAAAAGTCACTGAGATTTCTATGGCAACAGGGCAACTCGGCTGCTTTGTCTTTACAGCTTTCATTCCCAATATGCTGATATTATAGAAATGTCTTTGGTCCTATATGCTTTCCAAATAAATTCTTCTCTCTTTCTGTTGTCAATTGCAAATAGTGACAAAATGTATTCAGAATGGAAAAACACAGGTCAAACACTGAATTGTATCCAAGTCCCCATGCAAAGTATAACTAAAATGCTTTCATGAAGGGCAACTAAATTAAATTGACTTTAGGAAATATAGAAGAAAAAAATCATTCTTAAAATATCTGGTGTGCTTCTGGGTAGATTGGAAGGAGCAGATATTTCATGTTGGAGAAAGAAAGCGTTAATTAAAGTCTTGGCAACCAAATTGATTTATTTGGGATTATGAATCAACTGGCTTTTCCTCTCAGGTTCTCTGTGGCATTCCTATGAGACAATGTGGACAATTCTGTATATACGGTTTCATCTGATGTCCTGAGAGACACTGCCATAGATAGCTAACACTCCTTTCGCCCATTTGCATCTAGGAATAGAAATACATCAGAATTACTTCAAATCTAGAATCGCACTGCCATACAGTCCGAACACAGAAATGAAATATAGCTCTTTTGCTTTTTGGCTTAAATCTCTTCTGTTCCAGCATGCTGGAAATCTAGCTTCTAACAGAAAATACAGTACACTGTAACAGGGTGAGCCTTGTCTAGAAGACACAGTGATCCTAGAAAATCTCTGAGAGTTGCCTCATTGGTCTGGGACAAAGCCCTCTCCACCTCACTGCTGTACACAGCAGATGACTCCTCTGGATTTCCTAAAAAGGCCTGAAAGCAAATGTATAGTAAGCACACAGATTGAGATGTCTGTTCTTAGGGCTATGCCTGAGATAAACTGCACAGACAGCTGTACCCATGGACAGATGCTACTACATGGCTAACGGGCAGAATCCGGGGGAGCACTCTAGTGCATATTAATAATCTGGTATGATACTGAATTATAGTATGCAAAATATTGACATAAAAAAGAGGATAAGTTGGCCTGGTCAACTAAACTGTCCTGTTCAGGGCTAGCTCTTCTTTCCTAATCTTTGGACACCCTCCCTAATAAAGAGTGGCAAACAGAAGTATGCAGTTTTCCAGACAATCGTCTTATTGCATTTCCCTTCCCAACTTTCCATGAATCTTTAATTATATTACAAAGAAGTAACCTTATGCACCATAAAATGACTTGCTGACAGTCAGATATGATAGGATATATGGGGATGAATGCTAAATAAAGTGGAATTCACTGGTTCTGAACCACTCGCTACCTGAAATATCATTGGTTTTAAATGGACGTATACTTGTGAGTATTCACCTCTACTTGAAGTGTGGTTGCAGCCACAGAGCATGTTCTTGCTAATGGTACCACTGTAAAGCTGTGTTTCTCTAATTTATCCCTCAGTGTTAAGATTAAGGCATAAAATCCATGAGAAAAAATCAGCAACAAAATTGCACACTTGAATTAAAAGAGAAAATTGGAGTAAATCGCAAATGCAATAAAACTGGAAAAAAGTTAAAAGGAATAGTTAGTGATTCCTCAAAAATTAAGTTTCCAGTGTTTATTTCTGGGCACTATAGTTTCTATCCATTTTTTTTCTTATACCATGTAATTTTACTTTGCAATCTTAATATTCCTTAGGTTCCTTACTCAGCTAATAATTATGATGCTATCAATATATTTCTTTCAATGTCAAAGAACTCAGTAGATTCTCTTGCCCTCAATAAGGTCTAAAATAAGAGCTGGTGACTGAGCAACTTTATAACTACAGCTCTGTTCATGATTTGACTCTCTAATGACAGGATGGCACATAAGAAAATGGAGATGTCTCTAGCTGACATCTGCGAACAGCAAGGTCAAGCAAACAGACATGGCAAACATTAGTTGCAGAAGACAAGAGAAAGGAAGGCAGCTTTTCTTCACCTGTGTTTGGATAGGAGCAGGGTGTCTTGGTCCATTTTACAAGTGAGATGATAATAGAACCTTTTCAGAATTAGGAAAGTCGAATTAATATCTTCCTCAGTGAAATGCGAAATAAATTTTGACTTTAAATTCTAGAAAGGGTATAACAGAAAATCAGCATTACAATAAGTGCAAGCAAAACAATTCTGGCCAGGCCAGTGCTATGACTGCAGTGTGCTTTTTAGATTTAGCTCTAATAGCAACAAGGGCTTCACAGTCAAACATCACACTGTAAGAGAAGAGTGCCTTGAGTAGAATTTCTCCTTCCTCACACTGCTTCCACCAAAAGAAAATAGCAGCTGCATTTTCCCACTTCACTCTCTTGTGGTCTAAGAACGGAAGAGCTTATGACGAAATGCCTTCACACCCCTCATCCTTTTTCCAGAGCTAATTCCATCCATGCCAACAAATTAAAAATTGCGTTGAATTATTGCAGATGTAAGCATTAAATATATAACAGGAGACTGGTCAAGGGTGGAACACTGATGATATGACTCGCCCTTTTTGCAGGCCACAATGAAAAGAGCTGGCCAACAAGTATTTGGTTCCCACATCTCCTAACATCCTCTTCTCAGGGAGAAGCTGCAGTGTTTCATATGTTGCCTAAGGCGTGGGGAATGTTTTCAACAGAAATCCTTCAAGCTAACTGCTCTGGAAGTCAAATCTATCATTATAAGATTAGTTTAAAAGCTAAAACGCTACTGTACATATCAATTTATATTTCAAATTGCTACTTCCTTGGATTATCCATTGAATCTCAGTAGGGAGTAAATAGTTTCAGTTTAGATTTTGACAACAAAATTAAAAAAATGAAAGATATAATTACTACATCTTCTATATCTTAAGAAATCTTTAACTTCTTAACATAAAACTCTCAAATTTATATCCATGTATCTGAAATAAGACTAGTTCCATGCTAAGGAAGCATACTGGCCATAAATATTTGCAAGTTATATTAGTTCTTATGTACAGTTAGGGAATGTCCATAAAAATAATTTGTCCTACATACTTTTTTATCAGTCCAGACCTAGTTTCTTTTAATGAGTGTTTATAGAAAAATGTTTACAAAGTCTTGCTCTCTCAGCATCTCTTCTGTCATTTTTAAAATCTGTCTGCCATGATCCTTCATCCACCCTGCACAGCTCCTTGGCCTGTGCTATCTGTTTCCTGTGTTATCACTTTCCTTCCTCTCCCATTAGAAGCCACAGTGCACCTTACCATTCAGAGGACAGAGTGAAGCTGGTTTGACAATGAAGGACATTTAGTCCTTTATTTTATAAAACATTTATTGATACAAGGCCTGAAACTACAAAGAGTAGGCACACATTCACTTGGGTGATGATTTCGTACATTTGGCCTCTGATTCTACACTACAGGGTTCTTATTAGGAACAGCAGAAAGGAACAGTATCAGTGTTTGTGATACATGGGAATAAATGCTTTTGCTTATAATGAATAATTAAGTTATTTTGGTGTCCATCATCTGAAAAAATAGATTCAAAATAATATCACAGTCTCATAGCAAAGTGGAAGTTCAGAAAGACAAAGAGCACAAGCAGAACAGAAATACAGTCCTCTTTTTTCAAAAAAAAAGCTTGATTTTCATGAACACATCCTACGTTTTTTTCCTCGTTTGCTGAGAAGATGCCCTCCCTTCTGCTGCTTTTCCTGTTGTGAGTTTCTAGTACACTACATCATCAGCGCCCTGACATCCAGCAGGCTCACAGGCAGAATGCTAATAAGCCTGTCTCCTCTTCATTACGAAAATGCAGAAACCAGTTTTGCCTCTAATTAGGGCCATGAGTGAATTGTTCGCGCAAAACAAAGACAAAAATTCAGTAAGAAAATGCCAGATGCAAACTCAAGCGAGGTGATTTAATAACATGAAAAACCATCCATGCTTCCGAGACTACTGTTTAAAAGAATCTTTCTTAGAAGACCTTTCCCCATACTCTAAAATTGTCAAGTGTTAATGTCATTATTTATATCACACCTTATCGAGAAGATCAAGCACAAAAAATAGCTGTAGGTGGTTTTTCAATTGCTGTAGACTCGTTATTGCATTAATTAACTGAAAAAAATTACAAATTAGGTAAGCTCCCATAAGTAACCTGTTCACATTGTGACCTGGAGAATTTCAGGGGAATCCAAAGTGGCTATAAGAGCAGATAGGAAGTCTAGAAGAGAGAGCTGAGTGTAATGCAGATGAACCAGGACAAAAAGAGAGAAAAGATTCCAAGACAAAACTAAAAATAAAATCAATGCTTAAAACATAAGAAGGGGGAAAAACAGTCGTTAATGGAATGGTCTGCTCTGCTAATTATGTTTACACCTAAAACTTTTTAAGTTCATTATTCCTAGTGGAAATTCTGAGCAGCCACGAAAGGAGGATTCTCTCCACTAATGTTGGAAATCAAACTACTATCACTCTGAAACCTCCCAGCACCGTCTCCTGACACTTAGTAAAAGGTAGAAAATGGAATTATTTCTAGAAATCATGTTTCACTATGAAGTAGTACTGGCAAGTGAGGTGACAGATGAAGGCAAATAATGTTTAATGGATTTAACATACTTTTATAATCTTAAATTAGTACAATTACCATGTGTTTTTAGATTAAAGAGGTAAAGGAAATGCAATGATTTAATTAACTTCTAGATATTACACACAATTTGGTGAACTATGGTGTTTTTGTTCTATTATTTACCTATTATTTAGACACAGTGTCTCTTCATGTTGGCCCTCTTTGCCTGGAACTCTGTCTGTGGCCCAGGCTGGCCTTGAACTCAGACATCCATCTGCCTCCTGAGTGCTTGGATTAAAGGCATGTACCACCATGCCCATCTCCTATGAAATTTTATATGTGTTATTTTTTTAAAGGCTCAGATACATTCACAAGGGCAACCATTAAAGTATGAATCCATAATTTTTATATTTATAGGGACAAAACATATTTTTGATTGAATGGCATATTTTCAAACTATCCTTGCATTTTAGAGTTCAGTGTCAATCAGGTGCCTGGTTTTCTTAAGCTCCTCACACTAAATCTTCATGTGTTCATTCATATATCTCTCCATACAGTGCAGACTTGACACATGTTTATGTACTTGTTAGGTAGAGGGAGATAAGTTGAAATCAATATTTATTTTGTTACTGCACTAAGGGACTCCTTTTAAAAATGAGGTCACCATTTACTTTGAAACTCATTGGTCTTTAGAAAACTCAACACCAAACTAGAGTCATCTGTGAAAGGAATCTTTAATTGAGAAAATCTCTTCATCAAATTGGGACTGTAGGCAAGTCTGTGGAGCATTCGCTCAATTATGAGAGGAATACAGTCCACCATGACCAGTGTCATCATGGACAAATGGTCCTGGGTCACTTAAGGATGCAGCCAGAGCAAGCTATGAGAACAAGGCAGTAACAGCATTCGTCTATATCTTTGTTGCGGTTCCTTTTTCCAGGTGCTACCATGCTTGAATTCCTGCCTTGACTTCCCTCAGTGATGAAATGTGATTTTGTAAGCCATTAAAAGCCCTACCTCCCGAAGCTGCATTGGGTGGGTCATTTTTTATCAGTAATAGAAAGTAACTAACAAATAATTGTGATTGTTATCATATTGACTCCATGTAAATGACAAATTTGGGATTCTAGGAAAACTTGATTGCCATGGATGTCCTTAACAACATCTCAAATTTACTTCTTTTCCAGCTCAGGATTTTGTGAAACAATCAGGAACTATTCAGTTTAATATTTCATATCTAAATGTGGTTGAAGTGAACTGCACAAGCAATGCGCCATAATCAGTATTCTAAGCAGAAATGCTCATTGAGGGAATAATACCACTGATAATCATTCCAGTAACGTGGGTAGGCTCTTTGTGCTGTCACTTCTACTTTTCAACGTATTTCACGCAAGGCTGGTGCCAGCATTCTATCCATCCTTCCATCCATTCTCCCATCCTCTGAAGGAAACAATGAACTAGAGGCCAAAACACACTCGGCCACACTGGAAATGTGCTGGACGCATTTACAAGCAGACTTGATTTATCTTCAGGCCCAAGATATTTATAACTTGCACCAAATCTAACTTTTTTACAAATAATTATTTTGTATGATAATTCCTTCTCTTCCTCCTTCTCCTCCCCCTGCTCCTCTTCCTTCTCCTCTTCCTTCTCCTCTTCCTTCTTCTCCTTCCTCTGCTGCTGCTTCTGAGCATTGATCCTAGGGCCTTGCACATTGTAGAGAAGTGTTCTACAACTGAGCTGTACACTTGGATAATACTAAGAGGATGCATAGCCACCTGATTTTATCTGATCTTGTATTATTTTTTCTTGTGTGATCATATAACTAGGAGTGTTTAAACATATATAGCAGAATAACATTAGCTAGTCTCTCTTTAACAGACAGTCAACTCTTTAAGCAAAAGAATGGTCAGACAATCAGAAACACTTGCCCATTAGCTGATACTCCAGGGTGTATCAGGTGGTTGAGCCTCCAGCTTTCTTCTGGTGTTGTATTTGTCCTGACTGGTCAAGTGAACTAGAAAGACAGCAAGTACCTTACTTTCTATCCAGTCACTAATGATACCTAGCGGAGTTTTTGTACAGATAAATCACCCAGTAGATGTTTTTACAGATCATGACAGATGTAGAAGAACCCTTGTGATGAGAACTTATCCATTGTGAAGTATTATAGTGGGAATCTCATCATAAAGGAAAGACAATGCCTACACAAACCCCAAAATAGTTATTCCCTGACCCAACTTCTGACTTGTTACATACATCCTTTGAGCCTACTACTTTAGCAGCTACATATCTAGCAATGCTGTATATGGACACACATTTCATAACACTACAATTGACTTAAAGATACTGCACTATATCAAGCCTAATGAAAAGGTAATCCACTCAAAGGAGGTGCCACTGGAAAACATTGCATGTGCAAGTGAAAACAATGATTGTTAACACATCTACACAGAGGGTGAGAGTAAGAACACATTTACTTATGCATATAGTAAATATACATATGGAAAAATGAGGATTGATTTTTGAAGCAATTATTTGCAACTGCGAAGTACAAATTTAAAAAAGATAAATTCCGTGAAAAAAATTGAACTGACCATAAATAAGCAGTTTTATTAAATAGTAAAAGTGACATTGTTTTACTAGATTACACACTTTATCATAAATATATGCTGACGTGTGTAATGTATACTTTTATGTACTACGACTACAGGTTGTTTGCCTTCCCCCGCCCCTGTGCTGGGTATCAAATTGAAGCTGTCACACGTGCTAGGGTCACATGCCAGGCAGGCACACATGCTAGGTACACATGCTATGTCACTAACTGTAACTGACAGCGACAGTCTTGGCATTTTGTCTTTGAATGTGCTCTAGGAGAATGCTGAGAGTGAAAGACTGCTAGGAAGTCAGCCAGTCAAAGGTATTTCCAGTACTCCCAAACCCCATTTAATCCACAGATTTACTGGTCAATCTATAATGTAAATTTATATCAACATATTTTTCATCAAAAACTTGAAATAATACACCTAAAGCCAACAGAATGTCTTTTAAAAAGCAGCAGTAACTGAGATGAAGTAATCAGATTTCAGGACTGACTTTGCTGGGAAGTGGAACTCTCTAGCTTTGTTAAGATATTATCCAACGCTCCCACTGCTGCTATACTTTTTATCTTTAAATTAAGGACATTTGAAGTAACGGATGATTTATTGAAAAAAGAGCATCACACGGTTTTGGAGAAATAGTGAGAAAATATTTGAGACTTTCCGGCATTAAGAAAATAATTTCTGCTTCACCTGAAGATCAAAAATGATGTTGGAATAAACAAATCATTGAGTTTTAAGATACAGTTCTAGAAGAGTTACTAATGGCTAGCTAACTGATTCCAAATAGAGCTGAAAAGTTGAGGATCAAGTAAAAATGTGTGGTGGTAATCGTGTAATTTACAACACAAAGATTAAAAAATATTCTGGAGAGTCTGGATTCTGCTCAGTGGCCATTTGTTCGGACTCTTTCTGCACTTAATCTCCTAAGGGGCTCTAAAAATATCCATGGATCTATAACTGTCTGTGACTTTCTCCAATTATTTTAAATAATGGAAATTGCTTGCCTCCTCCAGAGTACTGTGCTTAGCTTCCGTTCCACACGTGAGAATGACTAGGGCAGAAGGGAGGCATTCAGGATATCAAATATCAGCAGCTTGCTAACAGTAAATAGGACAGCAGAAAGTGTAATCAATTGTTTAGGCAGGATAATGGCAACCTTAGTAGAAATCAGAGAAATTCAAAGGTTACTTATATACTAGAATATAGTTTCATGAAACACTGCTAAATCAACAACCGCTGTGTTGTCTATAACTGGCAACGTTGAGTTCTGGGGTAAGTAACGTATCATTTTCCTGACCAAAAAGCTTTTGAGCCCATGAATTGTTGGTAAAACCACAGAGAAGTAAATACTAAGAAGCAAAGAAAGGTGGAAGGTAAAAAAGATGACAGGATTGTAAATATATATAACTTTGTCTGGTAATAGTTATTTATTCAACACATGGCTCACCTATAGATTATGCTAATGCACACAACACCAAAATTAAGAACACGCAATTGGATGAGATTGGCTGATTTACGGGTGGCAATAGGTAAAAACACTGTTTTGGATAACACAGACTGTTGTTTCTGGGCTGGAGAGATGGTTCAGCAGTTTAGAGCAGACACTGCTCTTGCAGAGGACCTGGGTTCAATTCCCAGCACCCACATGCTGGCTCACAATCACCTGTAATTTCAATTTGAGGGACCTAATGCTCTCTGTGGGCACCAGGCAGGCAAGGGATGTACATGTATGCAGGCAGGCAATAAAAGTACATAGAATATAAAGTAAATAAATCTAAAAGAGAAAGTGTTGTTTCAATAAGTCATTTGCTAAATGGAGGAACATATGTACCTAGTCTTTAAACAATTTTGACAAATGCTTATGGCTCTGGACTACATGTTTCTGTTTCCTACTTGAAAACTAGAAATTATAAGTTATGGGGGCTTTTTCCACAAACCAACGTCCGTCATAGAGTTCATTGATATCACTTGTGGTTTGTAAATGTGTTCTGAAGCTGTGGGGTGAGCCCATTTCCTAAGTTAAAGGGTATATGGAACAAGCACAGGCAGCAACAACAGTATCAGTACTTCCAATGTCTTTAATATGTAATACTGCACCACTAATGATTTAGTAATACATAAGCATTTCCTTGATTAATGTCTTAGTAAGAAATTTGCTTGGCAGATAAATCCAAATGCAAATGGAATCATTTACCAAATATGATTTTAGAGTTTGTGCTGTTTTTAATTGATTGATTGATTAGTTATGTGATTGGTGGACTCTGAATCCCTAGCTGGCCTTGAACTCACTGTGAAACCCAGGCTAGCTCAAACTTGCTCCCAAGTGCTTGGAAATTCCACCCTTTATCACTGGGTCATTTTGTTTAATGTACAGCAATTAGCACACCAAAAGAGAAATCTCTGTCCCACTTTCTGTGTCCTGACCCTTGTTTCTTTCTAGGAATGTTAGAAGGAATTTTACGAATGAAGAACCATTCCTTTCTAAGGATAGGACATAAAGGAAAAGAGATAGGGTCATGATAAAGAATCAGCTTTTGTCTTTAGCTTATTAAAAATACTATAAATTATCTAAATACAGTTTAAGAGACCAATAATCTTCAATACTGTTCAAGATAGCAAAGCTCAGGGTTTCCATTATCTTGCTTAGATGATTATTCTTTGCTTGTAATGCCAAGGTTTCAAAAGTAAGACCATAGACACCTGCAATCTGGTAAAACTCCTTTGGGAAAAAAAAAATCCTATTTGCAAGAAGCTCCATCTAAATGATAAGCCAGTTAGCTTTGAAGGACCCATGGATTAAAAAAAATATGTATCTAACAATTTTAATTTGTGTTTTCAGGACATGATTTGGATCAAATTCATTTGTACTTATAAATAGAGCTATTACCTGGATTTATAAGGATCATTAAAATCTGAGATTTTGGAAATAAGTTGATTTCCATCCTGCCCTAGTCATATGACTTTTTTGTGGGGCAAAGCTGTGTGGCCACGAGTGACAGAAAGCTGGATGGAGAATGCCAAGAGATTTATTTCATTTCATAATTTCAATTGGTCATTGAAATCCTCATTCACTGGGTTAAAATGAATATGACCCTAAATAAACTAGTCAGACATATTTTTACATAGATATGTACGTCGATGTAAAAGTTCATAGTAAGCAGTAATTTATCATAGGCTGTCACTATTATCAGTACTGACTCAATAGACAACATTTTGGTAACACTATAAATGCTCCACCCAAAATCTGGTAAACATATTTAATAGTAATATACACATTTCCATTTAGATGTCCAACTCAAAGAGAACAAACTTGATTTGAATTTTCCTCCTATTTTTCTCTTAACATGATAAAGACAAAAAAAAATCACAAACAAGTCAAGGCACCATTTATAATCTGGTAAAGTAACTTGTATTCATGGATCTTCTTCCCTGTCTAAGCAGCAGAGGCTACTGAATTTAAAATAGCTGTCACCACAGAAATGATATCCTACCTTGTAATTAAAAGAAGATGCAATCAGATGTTCCCATGAAAAGACACCAGGCTTCCTTCACCAGGAAGCTAAAACTCTTCCTCCCCACCCCACCCCCAGCCTTTGCTAATGTGCAATCCCTTCTGTCTTCCATCTGCTCCACCCCCACCTATTGTCTCCACTCCCTGCCAAGCGTTCCAGTCCCATCTGGACATCCTTGAGCTTCTGCTAGCTCTTATTCCCATGGGTCTTGGGAATGCTTGAATGCCAAGGCATTTTTGCTCCTAACAAGAGCAAGGACTACCTAGAAGAATATCAGACAATCCCCCAAGGCATAGTCTCTCTCTCTCTCTCTCTCCCACCCACCCCCCACACATGCATATACACACACACACAAAACATACCTCACACCCCCACATACACATGCACACACTCTTGCATACATAAACAGCAATTTTTAGAATCCTATCCTTAGATAAATTATTTCAGAACACGCTCTTAGTTCTCTCATTTAGGAAGCATTTCTAGAGATTAATATCTTGCTACCTTTGAAATAAACAAAGTTAGTATTTCAAAAACATCAACACTTCCATTAACCAACGCAAATATTTCTTAACTAAGCAGATGTGATAAAAATGTTACTCAAATTCTATCATCAGGAATTACTTATATTAGTTACGTTTAATCACTGACCAGTAATACATTTTCTGTTACCCAACAAGCATATAATTCAGACACAACTCCTTGTGAATTCCCGGTAAAAATCTCACTGTGCCGCAAAAGCATGCACGACCAGAATATAATCATATTTAGACAACATTTTCATCAAATCATTAACAGTAATAAAGCAGTCTGGTAAAGTATTGAAAGCAGAGTTTATTCATGCTTTTACTTGACTCAAGTTAACACATACATAATACAGACAGACAGACAGACACACACACAAACACAAATACAAGTTTTGCTTTTTTTTGCCATAAGCATGCTGGAAAAAAAAAAAAGCCTCTGAAGCTCACAGAAAAGCAGCAGACAAAACTAGAAGCAACCATGCTCAGGGTTTAAGGACATTTCTAAATTTAAAATCTCTCTACAGTTCATATACAGCGTGCATAAATTTGGCATGCAATCTCCAAGAAGAAACATTTTCATAGAAATCTTAAAATCAGTTCATCCGAATGAGCCTGTTCGTATTTCCATTCTAATTGATTTTAAGCTTCTGGTATCTTAAACCCTGCATGCTGCCGAACTAAGCTGTGCTTAGCGGCTGGGAGAGAAGAAGCTACCTGCGAGTTTTCACAGTGCCATCTCATATCCATGTCTGTCTGGCTACCCTGCGTGCTTAGAGCTTTTTCTTAATTCTTAATGGAAATCCTAGGAAATTTAGTCCATCCTCGGAAATCAATACTGGTGACAGGAGAGCTCCCTGACTCAGTGGGAGATCAAGATGATAAATTGCCTGCGCATCAGCCTGGCCTATCAGTGCCCTGCACACAGACGGGCGAGAAAAGACACAGAAAAGACTCTAATCAGTCACGTGTCACGGAGGAGCCAATGGCTGGCGTGCTACTGCAGGAAGGGATGCTGCAGTTCCGTCTGCAGTTGAGGAGGCTGTTAGTACACAGCCCAGCCCGCGCGCCCCGCTCAAAAAGTCCAGGCAGCCACTGCTGTTGAATTTGCTTCAGGACTCAAGGGGTGCAGTGCTGCCTTTAATCCCTGTGCTCACACGTGCAGGGGCTTTTCGTCTATAATTCTTTCCAATCCATATGACAAGCAGTTAGAAGAGGAAACGTTTTCTTCAACATCTCAGACTTTAACTCCTACTTGCTTTCTTTCAGATAATTGTCATGTTTTTGCCTCGTATTAAATTAGAAGCCTCAAACTGCAATTATTATCTTGTGCTTTTTATGCTAGACTCTCTCCAAAGCTTTATAACTGCAATTATAATTTTATTTCTAAGTCAATGAATGGCACCCCTCCCCCCACAATACAACGTTATATTTATTATGAATGTTTTTATGGAGTGATTTTTTTTGTGAGCGCAATTATGCAACATCAAGAAATACCTTGTTCCTTTTGTCAATTAGAACACTTCCTTTTAAAGCTGAAGAATCAATAAATATGCCATTTGATTGATCATTAAGTATAAAAACAGACAAGCAGGAAGCTCATATCTTGGTTCCCTAATTCTTAAGAACAAATGTGTTAGCTAGTAATAAAATGTAAACATGTATCTCCATTACTACAACTGCTGCTATTATTATTATTTGCCTTTCCTCTGGAATTTAAAATAATTATTTGCTAAATAAAGGCTGCACACCTGGAATACCATATGGAAACCTGTCCCTAACACATCTGCTACCACACTAAAATAGGGACACAGTATACTCAGTGCTTTACATTTTGATGGGTGTCCAAAAAGGAGAGATTGTGGTATTTTCTCAAATGGCAGTACCATGAAGACTTAAGAAACAAAAGCTCCAAAACATTGAAATATCTTTAGAAATATAATTACATAGGAAAATTCCACAGGAACTTTTAAAATTATTTTTATTCCCTGGTTCTAATAATATTCATGCATTTCAAACCCCTTTCAGAGTCACCCAACACTATTTAGAAAAAGTGAATCTGAGGATAAATAGTAATAGGGACATGATCACAGCAAACAGTGACTGAGCTTGAAATTGTTCAAATCTCTAATTGTTCTCTGATTAGCATTTATATAGGACATTCCTGAAATTTGGAGCCCTGTGATAGATTCTGTACGTATTCTTTTCTGTATTCAGCATCAGCTGTGAGAAAATAACAGCGCACTTCTCAGTTTCTCCAAATGTGTTGTCTTGTGATTGATACATGGATTTCACCTCTTTGTTTACTAGCAGAATAGCCCTTGACAATGAGATTCTATTCCTTCAAAACAAAAGGTGAAAGCAAATAATTACCATCAAACTTCAGCATCACATCTGCTCACTGCAAGGTAGCATTGCTTTAGTGACACCAGAATCCTGTTTAAGTCACTGATAATGAATCGATCACACAAGTGACAGTAGAGACTCACAGGGAAATAATCTGCAACTGTAAAGTATAACATGATAAATTTATACATGTTTAGATGAAGATATTCCTAAGGTATACTGCCATTTGAAATAGAAGGCACAAAATTTAAAGGCTGCATGTTCACAATCCTACACATACATACAAGTGGCATACATGTATATTTTTACAAAGACATAACATGTCCAGTAATAGAGGTTTATCTGAGAAAGGAGACTGAATTCAACAGGGAAATGACATATAGTTTAATCATTTTCCATTTTGTACACATTCATCAAGTGCATATATTATTTACTTTGTCATTTAAAGGTAATTAGCTAAATAAAATAATGATACTAGTGTTGATTGAGGTCCTGAAGAACATGATGGGTAGATGCTTTGAGGGAAAATATTGAGGGGAAAGGAGAGAAATGAGAGAGAAAAGTGGCTCTTTTTTTATGCCAGGTAAAACGGTGGGGATGCATGGAAGAATCTGTTAGATTGAGGTTTGACTGTGTGAAGACCCCCACATTTCCCATCAATTCCAGGCTTCCATCACCACATATAAATGGCAGTGCTAGCATGCATGGGCTAACAGCTATAAAATGTAATGGCAGTTAACCTAAAGCGCCTCTGATTCTTACAGGTAGGAATGAAAAAAGATGTGATGTCAAGAATTTGTCTGTTTATCCAGACTATCAAATCAGCCAGTTTTATATTGGCTTCTAGCTGGGTACAACTATCAAGAAGAAGCAGAGAGAAACTTGAATTGCAATTTAGGATATTACTACTGCTTTAAAGGCAATAAAATATTCCATAAAAAACAATAATGATATGTGGACAAAGACAAAAAATCAGTTTTATTGTGTTCTCCACCTGGCATAAGCTTATTTCCAAAATCTAGAACTTAAGTTTATAGGTATTAATCTTTATTCTTTGTTTCTGCCTAGATTTCTATAACTTTAAAAGATATGAGATTAAAAACAAATGGATTGACTAAAGTTCATCAAGGGCTGATGATTTCTTGAGGATTTGTTTTTAATCCCAAATTATCACAAACCAGTTACTTCTGTTGGTTACTCTGTCCTCCATCTATCTCCCTACCCCAGACTGGATATTCAAGGATAAAAGGGCATTTTCTGTTTGATACAATTAGAGGCTATTATAACTATAGCTGTTATCTAGTGATGCAGGATGTAGAAGCACCTTCCACAGCACAGACATCTGGCCCCAAATCGCAATAGTACCATGATATAAAAGGCATGCTCTAAACCAAGCATTTTTATTTCATTTTCTACCAAAAATTTTTTAATTTGTATGTTGTGATTTATAATATCAAGTTGCAGTAAAGTAAATGAAGAGGGTTTGGAGGGTTTCGATTAGGCCAGTTCTGGAAAGAACTGAGTGAAGATGAGAGCGGAGGACAGTTCAAAGTTTGATGACCTGGGAGTCAATGGAAAACATGGTTAAAGGACACCAGGGCCAGTTTGCTCCAAAGATGCCCTTTTCTCAAAGCACCCATTCTTAATAGATTTTCTTTTTATTATAGTAAAGTGAGAAATTATTTTACTTGGACTTATAATACAAATACCAATGAGTTCTGTGCCTTCCCATGGTATTTGCATTTTTAAGTGTGTGGCCAGATACAGCGCAGGACTGGATGAGAGGTGATAGGAAGGGTGTAAGGGCTCTTCTCGCCCTCAAAATAAAATTCTTAGGCTATTTGAGAAATGCTCAGAGACAGGAATGGGAAGGAGATAGCAAGCAGAGACTATCACAAACTGTCCTGCAGTATGGGTGGCAGGAAAAGGCAGAATGCCTTTATTTTCTCTCAGAAGCGGCCCTCATTTCTCATCCTTCCATCTCACTGAATCGCTTCATGCATAGACAAGGCTCTGGAAGGCAGAGTTCTCAGGACTGGCTTCAGCTCCTTTCTCTTTTTTCGCCTCCACTCATGTCACGTTAGTTGCCATGCTTTTTCAACCCTGAAATGGTCATGATCAGTGTAGCGGGGCTTAGCTACCGAATTACCTGGCAAGCAGAGCAACTTCAAGTCACATTAGAACTCTTGTTCATAGGAACAACTTGCAGGAATGAAGTCTGGCTCTCTCTTTCTGCCCCCTTCCCTTTCTGTGAGCAAAATCTTAAAAGATAATAGTTATAAAGAAAAGCCCAAGACCCGTGGGTATCATAACAAACTGTTGTGTGGGGGTGATACTGCTTGTCAGGTTTCTTTGCAAGCTGATAGATTTTCACAACTCCTCCAGCTTTTGTAGTTCAGCCCCTTGTGTACATCAAACTTTGGTGCAAAATTTGAAGTTTTGCTTAAATTAGATGCCAGTAGCATCAGAGTATGGATCAACACAATGTTGATACGGTTCAATATCCTTCATATACAGAGAGAGAGAGAGAGAGAGAGAGAGAGGCAATGTAGATCAGTGGAAAAAAGCTTTTGCCACGAAGACTGATCACCTGAGTTCTACCAACATAGGAGAAAACAGACTCATCCAAGTTGTTGTCTGATGTCCACACATGTACCAGGGTATGGCCCAACCTTGATAAATAAAGAAATGTAGTCACAAAATTTTTTAAATTAACAACTATTAACCAGAGTGGCATTTTAGGACTGGGAGAAGTTGATGTCAAGTAAGAGGTAGGATGGGCCCTCCACCCGCCCTCTCCATTTACAAATATCTGCCCATATAGCACTGGTGAGGCCCCCAAAGCCTCTGCTATTGAGAAAAGAGAGCAAGACCCCTGAAATATTCAAATGAATGTCTATAGGTTAGGGAATACAAAATGGTTTGCTTCAGTATATTTCTTGTTTAATTTTTGTCTTGTGGCAGACAAGATCTGTAGCTCAGGTGAGCCTGGAACTCTCTCTGCAGCCCAAGATGGCCACCAACCTTAAAGTCTTCTCCCTTCAACTTCCTGAGTGCTGGGATTACCAACACAAGCCACTGTGCTGAGTTCCCAAGAATTCTCCTGTTAGAAGAATTTGAGGAGCTGCAGATAATCTTGTGAAAATGTAAATTGCCACCCTGTAGTCATCATGAACAGGAAGTGGGATGCATAGACGACTTTTTGAAAGACATATGTCAGGAAGTCACTTCCCGTTGAGAGACAATATCATGCAAGGAATTATTTTGGAACCTTTTCGTTTTTTTACAAGAGGGGAAAATAGAACTGGTGGGAACATCACAGCAGACTGTCTTTATGCACATTTATTATTAGTTTTGGCTTCTTTTCCTCTGTTATAGTGGCAACCCTTGTTTGAAGAACAAAAGATGGCTAAAGTCCTTTTACCTACTAACTAAACACCTGTAGGTGTGTTTTACAGGTAAGAGAAGGATTGAGAGCTAAGTGAATAAAATTTTATAGACCAGTGTTTCCTTCCTCTCTATTCTTGCCTTTTAGCTTTTTTTGATACTGATATTTCTCTAGGCGGTATTTTTATGTATTTGTGTGTGTGTGGTTTGTGTACATGTGTGTATGGGTGTGTACATGTGCATATGGGCGTGTACATGTGTGTATAGCTGTATACAGATGTGTATGGCATGTACATATATGCACAAGGCCAGAGATTGATACCAGGTATCTTCCTTGATCATGCTCCACCTGGGTATTTTGAACTGCTTCTGCGCTGCACCTGGAGCACATCCTGACTACACTGACATGCTGGAGAGCTCCATACCCTTTCCTCCTAGTGTTGGGACTGCAGGCACATGCTGCCATGCCTGCTGTTGGCATCATTGCTGAAGACTCATTCTCAGATTCTCATGTTTAAGCCGCAGGCGCTTTTACTGACAGAGCCACCCCTAGCCTCATATAGGTTTTGAAGAAGCAAAAATATATGGCCAACCCTGAAAACATACATATAAGTAACAGTATAATATCCTGAGTAGGCTGTATTTGTGAGTTTAGGGTTATATAGTACATATACATGTATGTATGCAACAATAATTAATGAAAAGAGAGGCCCCAAATTTGAAAGAGAGCATGGCAGGGTAGATGGTTAGATCTGAAGGAAGGAAAGGGAGGGAAGACATGATGTAATTATATATACATAAATTCTCAGAAATAAAAGAAATAAGAAAAAGTAACCTCAAGTCTCTCCAAAAGCATTATATCCTGAGAACTATTTTGTTATATTTTTACTACACTTATTGCATAGTATAACTATTTATATTATATCTTTAATTATATAGGAATTAAGGTTTACAGTGATTAAGAAACATCTGTATTCTTGAAAATAGGTCACATATGAATAACTTTCAAATTAAAATTAACTTCAGTGCTCTACAATAGTTATTTTCAATTTCTTAAAAACTGTGAAGAAACCTTATTGTCTGGATTGCTAGACAGTTTCGTGAAGTCTTTCTGATGTAGAGTGCTTGAGTCTGCACAGTTAGCAAGAACTGTGTCCTTAGATGAGAATCATAGGACTGTGTCAGAGCTTCAGACTCAAGATTGTTTAAGAAAAACCTCTAGTAAAAGGATTTATCTTTGGTTGAGTTTTTAACATTTATGTGTGTATGTGGTATATGGATGTGTGTGTGTGTGTGTGTGTGTGTGTGTGTGTGTGTGTTTATGCGTCATGCGTATGTATGTGGCCCATGACATGCATCCAGAGGTCAGAGGACAGCTTGCAGGAATCAGGAGTCAGTTTCCCCCTTCCACTATGCAAAACACAGTGACAGACCTCAGGTATCAGGCTTGGCATCAACTGCCTTTAGTGAGATAGTGGAGGAGGACAATACCCTTTCCCAAGCAGAGGTCACTGACCTCTATTTAAGGGTTGATTAAGAAAAAAAAAAACTAATCATTAAAGCTATAGTCCATGGGTAAGTTCATCAGAAATACAAGGAGTCAGGGAGAACATAAGAAAAAGAGAAAGTGGTAAAGGGTAAAGGAACACAAATCCTTGATCCAATTCAGTAGCAAGCCACAGGAAACAAGGCGCAGTGAGTGGAAGCCTGTTGGAACCTTACACCATATTGATGCTGCAAGCAGCAAGAATAAAGCAACAAGGGTAGCTGTAGAAAACCACAGCCGACTGACTTCCCAGCCCTGGGTGTGAACATAAACACACACACAGGGCACAGGAAATGCACACTTTAACTAGTGGGAAGGGAGTGTCTTACCCTTGTTATGTCAGGAAACTGGTTAGGAACCTGAACTAGGAACGAAGTCCTACCTAAATATAAGGAAAATCAAGGCGAAAAAGAACGTTTCAAGTTTGCACCATACCATGTTTTATGAGAATTTCTATTACTAATTTCGTTTTCCTAACTAAAGATGTCTTAGAATTAGGGTACGTATTACATATGCAACTTGTAACCTTACATTAATCTTTATTAACTTATAACTTTCTCTTGAAATTCTAACTTTAAGGATGAGACTAAAAACTGCATACTTAACATGTATTCCAGATGCTTCTCAGGTAGCTTGTTTTGTACCTTACAATGAGACATATTCCTCAATATGTATTCCCCTCCCCCACATACTCCTGGCCCACTGTCACACCAGCCTTCAGTGCTGGACCATCTAGCACATTACTAATATATAACACTTTTAACGATAGACTGGATGGATTCTGAAACAGATTTTTTTAAAAAAATTGAAAAATATGTTTGGTACATGATCAGTTTCTTTATCTCTGCTAACAGAGAGTCCTCTCACACTTCTTACACATGAAAATGTACATCCACTCAGAAAGCACTACCTGAGTTAGTAACCAACAGGGCCATCGCATGGTAAGTTAACTAGAGTAAATCAGTCACGGGCCTACCACCTTGACAAAACATTTTGTGATTGTTGCTGATGTCTGCGTTTGGACTTTGAGTTCCTCACCATATCTATAGGTACAGATCTCTTTAAAATTGCCACATATCATTGTTTGATAAATTCATACTATAGCATAGATGCACTTCTATCGATTTAGAACACTCATTATTATTAACCTGGGCAACAGAATTATCAATGAAACTGTGTGCTCTAATCTACATAACTATTTTGTGCCTTTTAGATAATAAACCAATTTTTATTTTGCATTTCTGTCATTATAAATAAAACTTTTTTGTTCTGTGCTTTTCCATGACATAAGCTCCTATAAGTGGGATTACTATGCTAAAGATGTACATGTTTGTATAGATCATGAGTCAATCTGCCAAACTCTTTTTCAAAGAAACTTGTTCTAATTTTCACATTGTCTCCAGGATGCTGTGTTCTCCTACGTCCTCTCTGGCGTGAACATGTTGTCTTTTCTATCTGGGGATGCCCTTTCCCATTTAAGAAATTTCTGGTACACTCCCACACATTATATTGTACCATGCTCAAATGCTACTCTTTCTTACAGCCTTCCTGAAGTCTCTAGCCAGCTAGTTAGTCACAGTTCCCACAGCACTTTGTAGCACTTATCCAGTAACTACTGATTTCTTATAGTTTGTATCTTTCTTTTTCTACTTCTTTGTAGATAATTAACAGCTAGAGAAATGAGACTTGTTCAATCTTATCATTCGTTTGGTTTTCTTTTCTTTTCTCTTCTTTCTTTTTTCTTTCAATTTTTTGAGACAGGATTTCTCAGTGTAGCCTTGGCTTCCTGGAACTTGCTCTGTAGACCAGACTGGCCTAGAACTCACAGAGATCCACCTACCTCTGCCTCCTGAGTGCTGGGATTAAAGGCGCCCGCAGCCACCACCTGGCCAATCTCATCATTGGAAAGTCAGCTCATAGTTTAGGTTCGGAGTATGCTTATTAAGCAAATGGAAAGAGCAAATATGTTAACGTGATTCTTAAGCCCAACTTATTGACTCCTTGTTTTTGTAAACATCTCTTTCTTGTGTGACATCATGAAAGTCTACCTTACTCTAGAAACATACGCATTGGTATAGGCCTTTCAAAATATGCATACATTTTTATATTTATACATTTCATAGACTATTTTGTATATTTTTGCAGATCTACTTTTTGAGTCTAGATGGCAAAACTCTGTGACATGTCATGAATCAGGTCTTTAAGTACAATGGGAGCAGAACAGTCTACTTTCATTCTAAAAGGAAGCCCTTTTTATGAATGAAATCCTAGGACAGGTGAATAAGTGAGACAGCACCCGTGGGGGGTGCAGCCAGCACGTGGCACTGCCATAGGGGAAAGAAACAGAAAACAGCTCCCGCTGATGAGCTGCATAAATAAGTACCAGGAGTCATCGCATGTGCTGTATCTCAACTCATTCTAGCATCCTATACTTCATATTTGCTCTTATGCCAACAAAAGAAATATAGACAAAACCAGTATGTCATAGCTACACTTTGAAAGATGAAGTCAAATGACTAGGAATGTGGCTTCAAGAGAGAAGTCCAGACATCATTTACAAATTCAGAATCCCACTTTAGGCCCTGTTCTCACAGAAACACTAGCCCTTACCAAAAAAGTTCAACTTATCAATTGAGATTTTGAGCTTTGAAACACAGATTAAGTTTTTCTTATTTGCAATTTTATGTGTAGATTTATGCAGTCTATGATGTGCTGAACTTTGCCAAGAAGTGGCAGGCTTTGTGCCAGTGGCATTTGTATATAAACTTGGGTGAGATCAATAAAAATCAATGAAGTCATTAGTATGCTCTGAGCTTACCCACTTCTGTAAATGCTACACACACAACTTAATGTGGAAGGCAAATGGAGCTCACAAGCATGATACACAACTCTCTATGGGGCACAATCCCATCAGCCAGGCTAACTTATATCTCCCTTGCACTGAAGCGTGGCTATCAGGAAGTTAGGGAGAAAGATGTCATCACAGGATGAACTTGAACATCATTTGTTATCAAATCAAAGCAAAGCCTACTCACGTCCTTTAGATGTCAAACCATGTCAAGTTATTATCGGTACATACACATCATATAAAACATACTTCATATGTGATTGGGGCACATCAACATGTAATGTTAAAACAACATTCCAGGCTCATGCTCCACTCAGTATGCATGGTTTCTATGATAATAAAATATCCATCCCTTCAGGGAAGAAAATGCATTATGTTTGAGAAACTTCTACCATGAAAGAATAAGTTCTAGAGTGACATCATACACAATGTAAAAGAATGTGTAGGGCTAGTGAAATAGTACGGAGTCAAGCCCTTGCTATTAAGTCTGATGACTTGAGTTTAACCTGAGTTTGATTCCCAGGACCCATGACGTAAAAGGAGAGAACACACTACTTCAAGTTGTCCTCTACGTACATGTCATGGCACTCTCCAACTGGAGCTAAATTAAATGAGTGGACAGTTGTCCAGAATCACAGGAGACAGAGCTGTTTATGTATTGTAAGTAATCTACCATTTCTCTAAAGCAGTCACCCTTCAAAGACCCTTGTCTAAGACTTAGTGGTCTTACTCTTAAAAACTTCTGGAGGAAACAATGGATGATATTGCTTAAGCAGGTTATCTATAGAGATGTTTGTGAATAAAATATAGTAGTTGAAGATTCTATTTAGAAATATAAATTTTAATTTTTTGTTTTGTTTTTGTTTTTCAAGACACAGTTTCTCTATGTAACAGCTCTGGCTGTTCTAAAATTCACTTTGAAGACCAGGTTGGCCTCAAACTCACAGAGATGCACCTGCCTCTTCCTTCCCAGTGTGGGAGTTAAAGGTGTGAACCACCACTGCCTGGTTTAATATTTTTTAATTTAATTCCTTTTAAAATTAAATTAGGGCCTAGAGAGATGGAGCAGTTCTTAAGAGCACTGACTATTTTTGCAGAATACTCAAGTTGGGCTCCCAGTGCCCACAGCTGGTGGCTGACAGCCATTAGCAATTCCAGCTCCTGGGGATTCAATGTCTTCTCTGGCTTCTCTGAGTATCCTCATCCCCCAATAAATAATAAAATACATCTTAAAAATAAATTTTTATTGGAGTGTAAATAGACAATGTTAAAGATTTATCATATTTAAAACTAAATAACTTATATAAAACTAAATAATTTATCTTATTTAAAACTAAATAAGCTAAATAATGCTGGCATAACAAATATAAAAATAACTATAAAATATCTTTTTAATAAAAATTTGTGTTAATACACAATTTTGTAATTAATCTGATGAAATATCACACAGTGCAGTCTGTGGGAAAACCTTTACACTCATGAAAGAAATGAAAAAGGCAAACATGGTTCTAGTAGTGTTGTAGAGATGTTTGTCTTCATCAAGAATGTGCTATAATACAACCTGCAATGATGACTAACCACCAAAGGCATTCTGGGATATCCTTTGAGAACTACTGCTCTACGTAGGACTTTTGCAACATACCCATTATTCGTTTCTGGAACCTAAGTAACGTGTGATTCTATTTATTTATTGAAATTTTTTGGAGGGGTGCTCCTTGGCACCTTTCTGATAGAGAATACCATGACACACAAATCACAGATATCATTCACAGTTTGGGAGTCACAATGTATGTTAGGATACAATATTGACTGTTTGGTTCATTGACATATTGAAACCTATAATGGCATATTGAAACATATAATGCTGTGTATGCAAGTGTGTATGTCTGTGAAGGTGTGTGCATGCGTGTGTGTGCGAGTGTGTGTGTCTGTGAAGATGTGTGCATGTGTGTGTGTCTGTGAAGGTGTGTGTGAAGGTGTGCGAGTGTGTGTGTCTGTGAAGATGTGTGCATGTGTGTGTGTGTCTGTGAAGGTGAGTGCGTGCGAATGCACATGTGAGTGCGAGCATGCACCTGCCAGGGGCATGCTTATCCAGTTGTACACGTGCATTTGTGCAAATGTGGACATCAGAGGACAACATGCAGTATTGTTCCTAAGGTGCCACCTGTGTTCGTTTTTTGAACGGAGTCTCTCACTGGCTTACAGCTCACCAAGTAGGCTATGCTTAACCAGAGAACCAGGGATCCACTTCTCTAATATACCTGACTTTTCATGGAATGTGGATTCTGGACATTAATGTCAGGTCCTATTGCTTGGAAAACAAGTACTTTTCTGTCTAAGCTACCTCCATAATCCCAGACTCATTAAGTCTCTGTTCTCTTTAATGTTCTTTAAAACAAATGATATAAAGATTCTGCCTAAATCAAAGGAAAAGCTGACTGTATCTGAATTTATTCCTGTTGAAACAAAGTGGATATCCTGAGCATTAGCCCTTAACTTTAGAAGAGATACATGGGAGAGAAGATAAAATTCTAAACCATCTATTATGTGTTTCTTTTTATCCTCTAAAATCTTCCAGGACATTTACCAGTTAGGTAGTATTTCATGGTAATTTCTCAATTGCAAAATAATTGAAATCAAGCAACAAAGAAGGAAATGTCACTTTGAGTCAATTAGAAGCCAGAGTTGCATATGTTTGTGACTGCAAAGAACAAAGAAAAATCATTTTTATTATTTTTATTTGTGCTTTAAAGTCAGATCCTTTGAGAGAGATGCACATAGTAATTCAGAAATGAAGTGGTGATGTATTCATTTGTGTTGAATGGTTGCAAAGAGAAATGGTTGGGAAAATATATATTAAAGAGTAAAATGGTCTTCCTAAATTAAAGGCTTTATTATATAACAGATAATTATTTGATTGTGGAAGATGGTTTCATTTTCTTCCAATCTCAGGAACCCACAAAATGAGACATAGTGTCTGCCCCTGCCTTGGTGATCAGTTAACTGTTTTGACTGTTCTGTCAGAAAAACAGTGTGTACTGAATAAAGGCTCTCTCCTACTAAAATCTTGGATGATAAAACAAAATAGTTTCTATAATGGAAAATAAAAAAGGGGTAACACATCTGACTTTTCCTTTGTCATGAGTTGCAGGAGAGCAGACGTGTTAGCTGTCTATTGCATTGAGAAGGGTCCATATTACCTAAGTCATAAGTCATCTCAAAGCAGAAGGACCAAAGGCTTAGTAGCTCAGAAACCAAAGTCTCTTAGATATTTCATTTTAAAGGAACTTTGCACTAGATCCAGTTAGGTAAAAAGAACTCCACAAAATCTGACTGTTCAGCTGTGAGCCTTTATAATGTATTGAACCCTCTCTGTTTGATTTTTGTGAAAACAGAGGATGGGAGGAGATTTGTGAAGTGATTTCTGAGGTGTAAAACACGTGTTTATGTGCTTTAGTTCTTACAAGAAGATGCCAGTTGAGGTATAAAACACGTGTTTATATGCTTTAGTTCTTACAAGAAGATGCTACTTGAGGCTATTAAGAACCCATTGCAGCATAATTAAAAATTCTAAAGCAACAAATTTTCAAACACTTAAAATTTAAAAAAAGGAAAAAAAAACCTAAGAAAACCCCCAACAATCCAGATTTCTGTAAAAATTAAAATCTACAATCAACAGAAACCAGAAAAACAGTCCCTACTACCTGTCCAGACACAGTCTGCAGCAGAGGTTTTGAAACATTGCCCAGGAGAATGAGGCAGTCATAACCTATTCAGTCAGAATTCTAGGTAATTGTAATTACATGCTATATTATTAATTTCTGAATGTTAACACTGTTTATCTCTTAATAAGCAGGCTGATAGTTCTTAACTGTACCTCAAATGCTGAGACCAATTACATATATACCATTTGCTTGGATAAAGTAAATAAAAAGAAATTCAGTTTCTGGTTCTGTTTGTGATTTTTTTCCAAGTGAAACATGGATCTGTGTTTGAAATATGCCATTCTAAGACTTGTTACACTTCAATGTAAAAAGACCAAGTCAGACATTCAGCACTTACACACTGGCTTTTCCAAATGGGGGCTCATTTAAGACTCTGCATATACAATACAGAATAAGTACAGAGCTGCTGATCTTATGGAGTCGAATTCTCAGGTAAAATGTAAACTAAAACTCAAGCAACACAGCATTGGCACTGGCATTTCCCTCTAGCCATATACCACATCCTGAGTTAAATATGACAAGCTTCGTAATCATTATCTCCAGCCATCATGGTAACGATAAAGAAGCGCA
This sequence comes from Bramus lutescens, assembly GCA_001685075.1. NCBI lineage: Eukaryota > Metazoa > Chordata > Mammalia > Rodentia > Cricetidae > Bramus > Bramus lutescens. The sequence continues at coordinate 26,400 of LOEQ01011426.1, forward strand.
TCCATCATGGGGAGCCAAAAAGGATCGTCACGCTAAGAAGTGGTTATTAAGTGATTTGGACTGAAAGCAAATTGGATAGCATTGGGAAGCAACAGTGATTCTAGGATTGGACATCTTAGTAAATTTTATCGGTATCATGAGCACACTAAAAGGGTTTATAAAGTCCTACTCACTTATGTGTTTTGGATGAATGTCTCTGGTTTTATCTCTTATTAAATGAAATACTGATGAAGCATCACTCTAGTCTCATCATGGTCTTAGAATGGCACTGTCTCATGTTCACACTCTATTGTATGGGACTATTTCGATCTGAAGATGGGTGGTACTGTCCACCTGTAAGTACAGTTTTAATTACACCCTATGGATCAGATGAATTCCTGAATAGTAGAGCTATCTCTTTGCTTTCATCAATCTAAGAAACAAAGCAGTATACTTAAAAGTATTACAGAGTGATGGAATAGAGCAAAAAAGAATGTTCCTGATACTGGATGCTCAGAGGAAGGCTGTTAGATGTCATTAAACGAGAGGCAGCATGCAACTATCTAGATGAAAAGCATATCTGAGCCAAACAACAATTACTGAAAGACCCTGAGATAGAGAAGCATCTGGAGCATGCAGGAGCTAAAACAGAGAAGGTAGAAGGGATGGCCTGATTGGAGTTGTATTGGCTAGGCAATGGTGTGAGATTTTAAGTAAAATGGGCCACGATTCAAGTTTTCTAGGACCAAGTACAACACGTTTTTTTGTTTATTTCATCATCCCTAGTCAATGGAAAGGTTTAAGTTGTAAGTAGATAAGCAGCAGACAAATGAGCTAGGAAGCTTGCTGGAAGAGTTGAAAGATGGTAGTGGCAGTAGAGACAGTAGAGAGCAGTGTTTTAAAGTCAGAGAGTTATGGATGGGTCATTTAGGGAAATCAGATGGAGAAAAGCATGAGAGAGGATTTCAGTAACTACAGGGATCTTTATCCAGTGATCATCTTAATAAAAAGGCAATTCAGAGAGAGCAGTGGGTATGTGATGAAATAATATATACACAATACAGGAGACATGTTAAAAATTCAAATGGGATATACACAGTAGCTAATGTTGGCACTATTACTCAACTTCAAAATTTGTGCATAATATTAACCTAAAGCTTTGGTTTGGCTTCCAATTATCTCTGTTGGTTTGTAAGTGAATTTGTATATATAGCAAAGTTTGAACTTACCTCACACTAGACAGAACAACTCAAGAAAAGTAGTATCGTTTTAAGTACTAAGTAAATATTTAATAGACATTTAGTAAATAATTAATCTATTAAACATGCAAAATAGATGAGACAAATTGAAAATATAAAGCTATGTTAACTTAGTTAAATACCTATAAAATATCTCAGAGTTAACCTTGTACATCACATTGGTTAATCTGAAGTTATCTGAAATAAGGAAGAAGGTAAGATCATCTTTTTCACCTCTTCCTTTAAAAAATATACTAGAGTTACTGGCCAATGCACTAGGACAAGAAGAGAACATAAAACAATACATATTGGGATAGAAAAAATAAGACTGCCCTTGTTTAGAGTTGTAAATGTAGAAAATTAAAAGTAAATGAGAAAAAATCCTGAAACAAATAAACAATAACAGCAATGTTGCAGGATGCAAAGTTAATGTAAAAACTCCCAAGGGGATCCATGAGATGGCTCAGGGAGCACTTAATGCTGAAGCCTGATTTAACTGAGTTTGAATTTGAAACCGAGGACCCATACAGCAGAAGGATCCACATGGTAGAAGGACCCGTACCAATTTCTACAAGTTGTTCTCCAATGTCCACACATGCATCATGATATGCAGATTCCTATACAAATGCACATAATAAAAAAGTTAAAAAGCTATATAGAGGCACAAAAGACCTGGAATAGTGAATGCAATATTGAAGGAGAAGAACAAGGTTGGAGACCTGGCATTACTCAAGTTCAAGATTTTCTATACATAAAGAAATCAGCTCAACATTAACCAAGATGATGAAAGAACAGACAAAGTGATAGCAGACCCATGTGAATAAGCTGTCTGATCATTTACAAAGAAAAAACAAACAATATAATGGAGGAAAAAAATGTCTTTTCAACATTTGCTGATATATGTAGCAAAATGAACCTAGACACGTATCTTGTGTCTCAAAAGAATGTACCCCAAGTGAATCACATATCTAAATGCAAACATAAAAGCACGAAAACCTCTAGAAGATGTGTCAGGAGAAAACATAGGTGGTCTTAAGTATGACTTCGACATTTTGGGTTTAATATCAAAGGCATGAATTCATAACTGAATAACAGATAACTTAGACTTACTAAAACACAAAATAGAATAGAACTTCTGCTTATGAATTACACTGTCAACAGAATGAGAAGATGAGCCACAGACTAATACTTCTTAAACAATTATCATAAAGGGCTGCTACTCAAAATCTGCAGGCAATGTTTGAAACCCAAAAATAAGAAAGAAAAACCCAAAGAATGGGTCAAAATTAAAACACACAACACTAAAGACAGCCAGAGTTCAATAATGTATATGAGAATGTGTTGTATATCATGTTAGTAGTGAAATAATTCAAACCTAAACAGCAGAGGAATACTATCACGTGCAGACCAGAATAGCTAAAATGGAACACTGCAAGAAAAAATGTTGACAAGCATGTGGAGTGAAGGAGTTCTTATTTCTTGCTTGTCCAAGTGTAAAATGAGATGGTTCCTTGGGAAGAGTTTGGGAGTTTCCTATAAAATCACCTGTCCCCTAAACAAGAACCCTGAGGTAGACAGGAGTCTTCCTTTAGGAAAATACTAGTGAAGGGTACACACTGGGCACGTCCCTCATTAGCAGCGTAACTGGAAATCAGTTTCTCCCTTCCATGCAGTCATTCTCTTGTGGTGGAACCCACCAGTTCAAAGTACTATTATTGTAGGTATGGCACATTAATATGAGCTTGTCTGCCTTTGTTTATTTGCTTGCTTTTGTTTCCTTTGTTTCTTCCTCTCATTCTTTCTTGCTAGACTTTAAGTTATATCGACAATAAAGAGACAAAAGTAGCCTCTTTATGAGGCTTAGTTTGCAAATGTCCTTGGAAACCAATAAAGAAGTACTTTTAATCTAAAGAGAGAGAGAGCATGGTACCTGATAGAGTGCCATTGTAACAAAACCTACTTATTGCATAAATACACTTAGGTTTTATAGGGAAAAGTATTTTTAAACTACACTCCTAAGGATTGTTGAAAAGTACACAATCATCTCACAGATCACACTGTCATAACTTAACTACAGGACCTGGAATCCTATAAACTCACCAAAGTTATGGGAAAGACTTCATAAAACACAAAGATTGTGTGAGCCTGGCCATCCTCATGCCAGAGGTGACCTCTGGGTCACTAAGAACCCAAATTGGCAATTCGCGTTTATTTACTGTCATTCAAAACAATTCTACAATGACAAGGGCAAAGTACAAAGCCCTTTGCTTTGTTTGAGGCAAAGGGTGAGAGAGAATTTCTAGAAGTTAATAAACACGTTATCAGTTTTCTTTCACTTTGTCATAGCACCATGGAGAAATCACTAGCGTGTAAGAAACAGGATTCTGTCACACAGGGCCACACATTCAATGCAGTGAAGAGAATGAGATATTGACAGGCTTGGGTATAGATCTCAAAATTTCATTCAGCTCAGAGGGCTGATGGAAACACTACTGGCTAACAGGAAAACACCCAAGGAAGGGAGAGAAAATGATCACTCTTCCCAATCTTCTTCACACCTTTAGATTTCTTAGAGCTAGGGAGTCACATTTTCTACAGTGATTGAAGAGGGTGGTAACAGCTGTCAAATCTCCAGAGTCAAGACAGGAAACTCAAGTCTAACATTTCACTAGAGAGTAGGCATGAGAGAAAAGTAACTTATAATTTCTGCCAATTAGCTGTGTCAGAATAAATAAATGGAATGAATGCTTAAGGAAAATATCATCCCTGAATGTTGAAAAGTCGAATCTCTTCATTTTAATAACATTGAAATGTGTAATTATAGGGGTGTTGAAAGTTTATTTCCTTCTTAGAGTTTTAAATACATCTTTTGAGAGGAAACATAATCTTTGTAACAAAGCCATGTTTCCAAAAGCAGTCGAGTCTCCTGCTTTTCATGTAATTTTCTAGACTATGTCTAGATAAGAGAAAAGAAAAAAGTAACATATTCTAAGAATGTGCAATACCATCCTGGATAGGAAAAAACAAAGAAAGAAAGAAAGAAAGAAAGAAAGAAAGAAAGAAAGAAAGAAA
>LOEQ01011427.1:0-13913 GCA_001685075.1 Bramus lutescens
GTACTGGCTGTGTGGGACCCTAGTGTGTGTGGATGCTCACCTTCCTAGACCTCGGTGGAGGGAGGAGGGCCTTGGACTTCCCACAGGGCAGGGAACCCTGATTGCTCTTTTAACTGGAGACGGAGGGTGAGGGGGAATGGGGGAAGGGGGAGGAAAATGGGAGGAGCGGAGGAGGTGGAAATTTTTTAATAATAATAAAGAAAATAAAAAAATCCTAAGACTTTACTTTGAGTAACTCTGGAATTATAAAACAGTAAAACATTCCCAACACAAATAAATAAATAAATTGTTTCAATGAAAGGAAAGTTTTTAAGTCTAACACAGTTAAAAGTATATACAATGAAGAACAATTATATGGCATTGTCTAAATAAAACAGGAAGATTTTAACTCTCACATAGTAAAACTATATATAATGACACTTTTCATGTAAGAATTACATTCACAAAATCCAGTCCATTTGTATTTGACAAATTCAGAGAAACTACTCTATTATCTATCTTATGTTGGTGAGTCCAAAGTTTTGAACATATAATTCACTTTCTATCATAAATTGTATGAGCAACCCAAAACTATATTTTTGAGACCTCCAAAATATTTTTAGATAAACAAACTTAACTTTTATGTTGCTCAATCTTATATACTTTATACCTATTTTGTTAGTTTCATTTCTTAATTTGGTAACAAGGAAAACTGTAACTCTATATAATCTTCGAGTCTATCAGAGACCAGTGAAGGGTAAAACATTACCTGAGTAAACAGTAAGGATAGAACAAAAAGCTTCTAAAAGTATAGAAAATGACAGAAGCAGCTGGTTGTCTGGAGAGTTACCCAAAGTTCCTCTGTAATGTTGGGGCATCCATCTTTGGCCTACAGACTTTGAATATCTGACAGACTTTTCTGTGAAACAGGAATTTTTAAAGACTGTGACACTTTGTCTTGAGAAAGTTTAGGAATCACCTTCTTATGTGTCCTGCTCATCCAATTTGGACAGCATACTTTCAGCAGTCAAGGCAAGGGTAGCTTCTTTTCCAGAAGATAACTTTGTCACAATAAAAACAAATTCCATGTGGAAGTGCTCATCACTTTTTTATGAAGTATATTGGTGCTGCCAGGAACAGACATGTCTTACTGTAATAAAAAGCCGTAGGCTATTAAAAATCATAAATGCCATATCATGTAGGTTTCTCAAATATTTGAAAATCATTTATATTTATATTTAAAATATATTTGTTTAACTTTGAAAACATACATGCATAATGTGGCCACAAATTTTATTGTTAGATGACTATCTACTAACCTGTATTTCTTAGTTATCCTAAATAGTTTATAATAACTTTCAAGGAATAGTAATTTACATTATATAGCTAAAGGAGCTGCATAAGCACAGTATCTTAAACAAGAGTATAAGCATATATGCAGTATGAGAAGAACAATCTTAAATTTTATCAACATACAGAAATATATTAAACAAGAGTAGAAACATATATAGTATATGTTTTAACAAATGTAACTTTAAATTTGTATCAATATACAAAAATACATACCAGTATAAAATATTTGAGATTAATAGATGCTCCTTTGTTTAAAGTATATCCAATAATGTATCCTTTTCCTCTATCCTTTCCATCCTCCCTTTATTTTTCAGAAATCCAACCTTCCTTGCGTGGTTTCCTCCCTTACCATGACCAGTAAAAATTTGCAACCAACACCCCTAAATGATGACAAACTTTCATAACCCACCAAAAGATCAAAAACCACCCACCCCACCTCTTGGAAATGTTGGCACTGTATTATTTAAATTACTTTGTGTTGTCTGGTGGTGGTAGAATCTTTAGTGGACACTGAGAAAATTGATATAATGGTCAAATCCTGGGAGAGCTAGTTATATAATTTTTGTTTAAGTCTCTGTGTAATAAGAATATATAGAGCTTATCAGAAGTCTAAGATGGATAGTCTATTAAGCTGGACCATATCAGATAAATGCCTTGCAATTATTCTGAGCAGTTTGCAGTTCAAAGATGATCTTTGGACAGTGTTTGTCATCTTAATGCCTTTACCACAGTACAGATAGAATCATCATTAAGGGGTCCCATCATTTTTCTGATAATGACCTCAAAGGTCACTATTAGGAATAATCATGGTCCACTGCAGAAAATTAAACATTTTAAATATCATATGGAGCAGAACCTAGAGAGTTAAAAGAGCACATCTATTAAGTATATCTGGGATACGCAAACTTAATTCCTAGTTACTTGATTCAGATTCAAGCACAAAATCACACCAAGCCTATTTATAGAATAGTTAGTACTTTAAATGAGTATTAATATCACAACAGGGAGTTTAAATATATAGAGCGATAGATTTATAAATCTATATACATATGAGAAAATAAGCTTATAAATTTAGAGTCAATATGTACATAATAAGAGAAGTTATAAAGAGTCAAAATAAAGCCAAAGGATAATGAGATTAGTAACAATAGAATAGTCCCTTAATTTTGGTTTCCTTTTGTCCCATATCAGGTGACTCTTTTGACATGAGACAGAAATTTTGAATTTTTCTTTTACAAACATGCTTGAGGTTAGAGATGAAGAGAGTTACACTCTAATTCCAAAGCCAGCCTTTATTTTTAGTTGAACTTGGACCACAAAAAAGACCATTTGCCTTTTATGCCTGTAGAAAAACATCAGAAACAAATATTTCAGAAGATTTATTGAATTTGTCCTGTTATATATGTGTTCTACCATTAGTCCAATTTTACTCTTTTCTCAGAACATTTTTCTCTAGGTTCTTTGTCCTTCTTCTTTAGATGTCTCATGAGTTCAGTGGTCTTAAAATTCCTTGGTTGGATGTTTTTATTCTCCTAGAACAACAAAAAACAAAGCTTTTCCCCAACCCTAACTTTGAGAGTTCCTTTTGAGAGGGCAGGTTATATCTTTATGAAGACAAAAATTTTTGGCCACAGAAAATATATTATCTTTTAATAACAATTTAATACCTGATCAAATGAAATGCATTTCTTAGTTTTATAAGTCATTTTGGATTGAATGATCAAGCTGTTTGATAAATTATCAAATCTCTTAATCAAGAACTCTTTCATATTCAAGTCTAATCTTTATTACTCTGTGCTAGTGAGCCTGGTAGACTTAAATGGGATCTGGTCTGTGTCATATACCAAGGATGACTTCTATTTCTGATTACTAGTTGCAATTGAATAATTAAAAGAGTCAATTCTGAATCATCTGAAATAAGTTCATCAGTTTAAATAAGTAAACCAACACTGCATATTAAGAATCAATAACTATATTAAGAGGTTCTGGAAAATCTAATAATACCATGAGAACAACATATACTTCTGTTTTCTAAACTGAACCACACAGTCTTTGCACCATTTTACTTTATTTTCCTGATTTATATACTGGTTTTTCTGACTTATGTGTATCAATATAGAACATAGAGGTCCAAGAAATTGGTGTTCCCTTTATTATATGAGGGAAAATCCAATTAGTTCTTTTTACACACTGAAGTCTCCTGCTTTTGGGATATTTGTTGCTAATGTCTCCCAAGAAATTACTGCAAGCTATTTGACAATGTTCATTTCCTGCCCATAATGAGGCAATTTCAGTATTAGTAAAAGCGCATCATTTCTACCAGATCTATTTCTACTAATTGATGAAGTCTTAATTTTCCTTTCAGAATCAGCTCAGAAACCTTTTCTGCATAGGTCTTTAATTTTTTACTCTGTGTGGTTAAAAAAAAAACCATTCTAAGATATTACTTTCTCTCTGTATAAAAATTCCTGCAGGAGACGCATAGAAGACAAAATGACCAGAATGCAATCAAGCTCTGAATCTAAATGATCTACATGTGCATCCTATAATTTCTTTTCTCCCAGATCCAGTTTTTTTCTCAGCCCAGATGAGAGTTTCCTTGCACTATTTAGGCCCTTATCACCTCATATGGTTTGAAATAAATTACTTAGTTCTTGAGTTGTTAATCTAATTGTTGTGGTCCATAGCCGGGGATTTTTAAAAATTGTTAAGAGTTTGTAATTGATCTCCTGATATTACTCTCCATAGTTGAATTTTCTGTAAACCTGTCTTATATCCTAAATAATTAATAGAATCTTTTCTTTGTGTTTTTTTTTTCAGGAGCAATTTGTAATCCTCAGCAAGCAAAATTCTCTTTACCCCATCAAACATTTTTTCCAAAGTATATGTATCTGACTCAGTCAATAAGAAATCATCCATGTAGTGGTAAATTATAGATTGAGGAAACTGTTCACAAATTAGTTCTAATGGCTGTTGTACAAAATAGTTATACAAGGTTGGCCTATTTAACACCTGTAGACGAATCTTTTAGTGGTACCTATTAACAGGCTGGTTATAAAAGTGGGCACTGTGAAGGAAAAATGTTCAATAGCCTATTCTTGTAAAGGTATAATAAAAAGCAATCTTTTAAATCAATCACTAGGAAAATGACAATTACCAAGCCTCAGAAAATAAAGAAGATAAAGGAATTCCAGGCTGCAAATAGGTCATTGGCTGCATGATCTTATTTATGACTCTTGAATCTGTTAACATTCTCCATTTTCAGATTTCTTTTTAATTACAAATATAGGAGAATTTGAGAGACTGGTTGATTCCTCAGTATGTTGAGCATTTAGCTTTACTTATAACAGTTGTTCTAATGTTTATAATTTTTAAGATGACAAAGCCCATTTTTACATCCAGACAAGTTTGTCTGTCATTTATCCATTTTAAAGGTGTGGTTGTTGATACCTTTGAAAGATCAGCAGCTGCTATGACCTACTGAAGAGTGGGTGACTGTCCTTGATGATACCTTTTAATATTTCTCCCAAAAGTAGATGTTAATTTTAAGATTTGTTTCTGAGATTGGAGAAATGTTAATCTGTGATTGCCATTCTTGCAACAAATCACATTCCCATAAATTCTTTGCTATATTAGCCACATGTAGTTTTAATTTTTCTATGTCTTTTGGTCCTATACACTTGATCAGTTTAACACTCTGTTTTACCTGACTATATTTTCAATCCTTAGTAACTGAATATTTATCTCCTGAAGATGCCAATCTGGATGCTAGGATTTTTGTGAAATTTTTGTTACATCCACACCTGTGTCTACTAAACCATTATTTTCAATGACATTTATTTGTACTTTTATCTTTGGTCTTTGGTCATTTATAAAAGTTTGCCAAAATACATATTTTATGGTCTCTCTGAAATTTTTGTTTTATCTACTGAAGTTATTTCGTCATCTGGTACAGTATGGTTGTAAATAACGGTTTAAATCTTTTAATGGCTCTGTGGAGTGGTTTCCCAATGCTGACAGGAAATGATTGAACCAAGCTGACACTGGGACCTGCAAGATGCCCCTTAAGGGTTCCAATGGCAAAGGGTTGCCTTGCCTGTTCCTTATTTATCTGCATTCATTAGTCCAATGCCTCCTTTACTACACATTCTACGTACTCCAGAATTCTGTGGGCTTCTGTTTGAATTATCTCTAGAAAACAACATTGTTTCTAGGAACCCCTTTCCTACAATCCCTTTTCAGATGACCTAGTTTACCGCAATCAAAAACATCTGACCATTTGATTTTTCTAAAAACTTTCGGAAATCAACCTCTCTTAGTCAAGTATCCTACTAAGTGTAAGATTCAGTATCAGCTATAACTTGGATCTACAATCTATGGGTGCTCATCTTCCCTTTAAAGGCCTAATCACCCTTTTACATTCTGAATAACATTTTTAAAAGTGAAAGATTCTAATATTTGTCTAACATCTGGATCTGTTATTAGTCTATTTACAGTTAAGCTCAATCTTCAAAAAAATCAGTGAAGGCTTCCTTTGGGATTTGTATAATTTTCATAAATGACTCACTCCTGTTTCTTTATTCTTTAACTATGCCCCAAGCATTCAAACCTGCTATATGGCACAGAACCAAGGTGCGATCATCAAGTACAGACTGTCTTTGCAAATCAACATACTGATTTTTACCGAGAAGATGATCTTGGGAAATATCAATACTTCTAGCCCTACTTCATTGTCCCATTACCCTAGCTTCCTCTCTTGATCATGTTTGCCATTGCAACTGAGAACCAACTTCCAAAACTGCTGTAACTAAAACTTTCCAGCCTTGTGAAAATTTTTTTCCTAATGGCCCATGAATTTAACATCTGCTTCATAAAATGTGGATATATGTGTGTATATGTATATATATATATATCATATTAAATAACTGTTTCCCCAAATGTTTTCAAATCTAACATTTCTACAAGATTCCAATTAACTTCTTCATAGCCTTGGAGATACCTACCATCTGGTGGTCATTCTTTCATGAAGATTGGATTAATTAAGGTTGCTTCTAGTAATTTTAGGTCACTCCTCTTCAGGTTTATAAAGATATGGTGAGGAAGGTTCTACTATAAATTACTATGTGTTTGAGTATTTTTCTTACTTTTATTCAGAGGGTTTTCTAAAGGTTGTATATTATCAATAGTAAATCTTTCAAAGTCTTGTATCTTATCAGCATATTGGCATGATTAGCAAGCCATCTTTTTAAGAATAAAATATCAATTACCATACTGATAGTAATTATAATCAACATTATGTCAATTCCACCTAAGACATTCAGCCCACCATTTAAATTTTCCATTTTCAAACCATCCATAGTAGCATTATACAGGTCCTAGCTTCCTGCATAGTGATGTTTCCTATTACTAACATGGGAAAGTGTTTTTGTTTTAATATTTTACTTTCTACAAAAGGATTTTCCAGGTATCTCACCAAACCCACTGACTTCCAGTAGTTTGTCTATTGTGTCAGTTGTAAACCTAAGCCCCTCTCACAATTTCCCAATGTGAGCCTGCCTTCCAGAATCCCCCAAAGCAGCAGACTCCTGCTGCAAGTGCTTGCATGAAGGAGCCCAGATGGCAACTGCTGTAGAGCTGGATGTCATGACCTTTCTGAAGGCATGGCCTTTCTGTCTCTGGTCATGCCACACATTCGAGTATCAAATGTTGTTTTAACTTTGGCACACTGGCTGTGCCTTATCCACTGCTATTTCAACCAACAATTATGACTCTACAGTTACTAGCCTGCTTCTCTGGCAGTGATCTGGCCACTCAGGCACTGGCTCTGTTTATGCTGCTAAAGGTAGTTTTAGCTAAATCTCTGTTGTTCTATTTATAAATAAGGCTCGAGATTCAAAGGCAGGGATGAAATCTGTCAGCTCAAAGAGGATGGGTTGCAACTAGTGAACCTTCTGTCCTTGCTGGAATCTTCCAAAAACCAGTGCTTCCATTCTGCCAAACCAGAAAAAGTCAAGCTACTTCAAATCCCTCCCTACTAATCTCTGAAAACTCAGGGTTAAATTATGATCAAATACCCCTAACACATCAGGAACAAACATGGATGCTGGAGGAGCACAGTGAAAGATACACAGGTCTACCTTCTTCTCTGCAATGCCACATCCACAGATGCCTCCAAACTTAGACAACAAAACCTTGTATTCACATTGGAGATGCAGAGACTGTTTTCTGACCATTCTCTTTGTGGCATCATGTAACAATTTTTTCCATAATGTTTGTATTGTATTAGGTATTGGTCTTAACTAATGGTATAATATATGCAAGGGGATGTGCATGTTATATTTTAATCCTAAACATTATATATAAATGACTTGAGCATCTGTAGAGCTCAAAACATCATAAGGGACAACTGTATTTGTACCTTTGAGAAGAGTAAGGAAATGGGGTAGATAAGTGATATAACAGGGTAAAACCTTCTTATGTGATTTTTATTTTAAGGAGGGAGAGCCTTAAACTTTTGAAAGGAAAGGAGGGATCTAGAAGCTTTTCTCTTGAGCCAATGTGGCAGAAGAGTTCATGTTTTATGTCAGATGGATATCAAGATATTCAGGGCATACTAGGCACAGCGAAATGCCATTTGTACCCATGCTGGTATGCCATGTGGAAGACAGAATATTGACCTGGAAAATGGCTTTCTACTTATAAGATGCCCTTAGCATTATCTTGCCTTGATTCAGAAGATATTGCTGGGAAAGACAAGGAGTCTTCTGGGACTTCCCGGAGGAAGGTAAATTAAAACCTGCCTATACCTAAGCATGTGTGGCACATATATTTCCTCTCTCTGTCTGTGGGTCTGTTTGTCTGCAACACCTCTTACTTCTCCTTTTCTTCTCTTTTTCTCTCCTTCCTTGCCCTCCTCTCTCTCTCTCTCTCTCTCTCTCTCTCTCTCTCTCTCTCACACACACACACACACACAAACACACATGCACACATACTCACTCACTCACTGAATTAAGAAAATATGAAGCAACTTTCTAGTCTATGACACAGGCAGAGACCTAGATCTTTACATCTCAGAACAAAGGTTTTCATCAAATTATAAACCAGCCTTTCCAGATATCAGCACAATGGGTTTTACCATGGGAATACTAACATGAAGGAAGGCAAGAAATCACTGAAACCTTTGGCTAATACAGAAAGATAGTCAGGATGTCATGAAATACATATAAGAAACACTAGGCCTGTATTAGAAATTATTACCTGTGCTTCAGGAAATATTCTAAAAGTGACTACTAAAGAAACAATAAACAGCAATAAAACTTTGAACCATTTATTAAAACAAGAAGATTGTGAACAAGACCAAACAAAGTTTCACAGTATTAAAATAAATTTACTGAGGTAAGTATTTCCCTTCCTTTGCTTCATAAATTGACTTATGAAAGTTAACTCCTCACACTACCATGGACACCCCATGACTTCCTGGCATGATTTGTGAAAACTCACTCTTCAGGCTGCCATGTGTGCCCCATGATTTCTGGTGCTGTGTGTCTTGTTGCAGAATTATTGTATATTCTTCAGTTAGTCTCAAGTTATTCTTTCAATCTATCATATTGTGTGTACAGATCAATGGTAACGTATTTGCCTAGCATGGGGCAAATAAGCACATCAGGTTTAATACTGAATCCTGCAAGCAAGCAAACAAAACACAGACACACACACACACACACACAAGTCTAATATTTATACAGTACAAGAATTATAAAACATAAAACTTTAGAAGTACTAGAGGGAAATATAAGTGAATATTTTATTTCTCATTGTAAGTAAAGACATCTTAGTGAAAAAACAAAAGTTAACAATTTTGAACATATTAAATTTAAAAGCTTCTATATAAGAAATATGATATTTGATTTATAATATGAACCCCTAGATAGTATAACTGCAATTCACACATAAAAATATGTATAGAAAAACTGAAATAACATAATTCACCTGGCAAGCAACATAATAGTATCCCTATAAAAAAGGAAAAAAAAATCATGAGAATTTTAACATACCAAATTTAACATAAACAGATATAGAAGAATAAGATACACATAGAGATATGCTTTAGCCTTAATACTGAATAGATATGGCCTAATACGAAACAGTGAAGGCTTGTCATTTATTTTTCAGAACTGGGATAAATGACTTGTAAATCAATAGTTTGTTTATGAAGGTGGTAAGCAGAGGAGAGTGAAGGCCACTAGGTCAGAAGGCTTCTTGGATACATTTAATGAACTCTAACAAATGTTGAAATGAGCAAAATGTTCAGTTTCATTAATACCTAAAAGTTCATTTACTGGATGCAAAGGAGTTCAATTTATTATAAGCTAGTAATGGAAAAATAAAACTATGAATTACTTACTTTTTAAAGTTAAACTCAAAAATTGATTTTTTTCATTGTGTTTGAATTTTAGTGTAAGTAGAAAGTGGATTGACACTCTTATGGTAGACAATAACATGGTTTAGAACTGTGTTACCAGGTGATTTTGTTATTGTACAAGCATCATAGAACATATGTTCTCAAACTGAACATTGACATCCCTAGGAGACATGATAATCTGATATGCTGTGTTCTTATCTCATTGCTTACTGAAACACTGTAGATAGTTTATGACTTTAATATATTTTGTCTGAAGAATGGAAGATGTGCAACACTATCAGTCTCCTTATTGAGATCATATAGAATATTGATAGTAATTTAACACTCTTACCCTAAAATTGGTCATTATTTATGTTCTGCTCAGACTGTATTAACTGCTCCATTACTGACTAATCTTCTACCACTTTTAAGTGCTTTTCCTTTCGAATCAAAGTATCATTACCTTGCTTTCTTCTTACATGCTGCTCAGGATACAATTAAATAATTGCCCAAGTTTTACCTTCCTTTTGTTCGTGCTTGTTCATAACTACTGTTCTTAAATACTTAAAACTAGTGTTAAATCACCCATTTTCAGTGGGCCTATGAGCTCTGGATGGGGCTGGATCCTATTTACAAGTTATAATAATTGATTGATTCTAATTATCCTTTAAGACAATGCCTATCTTCTCCCACAGATTGTTATGTATTTGATTATCTATGGCCAACATTTGACAAGCGATGATGTAATTATTTGCTTATTATGCTTCATAGAAATTTTGAGTGAGCATGAAAGGTTTTAGAAATACTAAATCACTGATGGAGATGCTGCTTAAAAGTCTCAGATCCCTGTCATGACAGTGAAGTTGATCACATATAGTTGAAACTTAATAACTAGGGTTTCCATATTGGTTGGCTACCTGTCACTCTTTTACCCAAGCCTGGCTCACTTGGGCTCTCTACAATTTGTCAATAAAGGTTTCCTAAAGACTTTGATATAGGAAGATTATCTGGATTGTGTTGCTATTGTAGTTTTAAAAAGTTAACAAAAATAAAAACAAGTTCAAAGCGTGTAGAAATATTCACAAGTTGCCAAAAAAACAGGGAGTGAAAGACACGTTCTAAATCAATTGTGCAATAAATGTTACATTGCATGCTCACTGATGGCATTTTGTTCATTATTTAATTATGGTTGGAAGCTCTCGGAGTTGGAACAGTGCCTCCTGGCAAGTGGTCACAGGCCATGTGTTATCCTAAAAGTAAGGGAAAAAAGGGGGGCACCTTGAATTGAAATGTAAAATAATTACCTGTAGCACTTTCATTTATATTTGTATATATATGCAATACATAATATTTCAATCATCTGTGTTTGCTCAGTGATGGAATGCACTTGCAGAGGTAGCCACATAAGATTCTATCATCTAAGGATGCTGTGGCTTTCTTACTTTATGTAAATGCTTTCAATGAAATCACCAAAATGATATAACTCTCAGAATTCCTTCTGTTAAGCACAGCTATTTATCAATAACACTTGGTAAAGAGCTACTGCTTCTTTTTCTACTTCCTAAATACTTTTCGCTTAATTCCATGTGGTTCTTTTTGTAGTAGAGTTCTGAAGATACTACAAAGGCCCATGTGCACAAGGTTAAACTCTGACCTGTGACACTCCATTGAGGTTGGTAGAATCTTTAGTTGGAAACAACCAGAAAAAGTCTGGTTACTGATGTGTGTCATAGATAGGAATATCAGAATCATCCTTTCTTATCTCTCCCTTTGCTTCTGGACTACCCTGAGAGAAGCAGATTCCCCACCATGTACTACCACTGCAGTAACCTGTGTCAACATAGACCTGAAGAGTTGAGTCAAGTGACTGTGGACTGAAAATTCTAAATCCATAAGACAAAATGAACCTTTCTCCCTCATAAATGTATTTATCTCGGTCATCTGCTGAGAAAGAGGACCAACGTACACCTTCAGTAATAAGGAGCAGTATTTAATTGAATGCCCTCTCAATCAATGAAAGTAAAATATTAGGATGGTGTTGTGATCATTCTATGAGTTTTTCAGTTTAATCAATATCATTATTTTTTTCCTCTCTGGAACTTTCACCCTACCCTAAAGAGCTACGCTTATTATTAAGCTCTTGGGAAGCTGTTTTGTGAAGGAAGTGGCAGGCAGAGGCCTGATTTCCAAATTGCTGCATGGAGCTCAGAGATGTTATGAGCTGTGAAATTGGGATTAAAGTTTCTCCCCAATTAATTTCTAGAAATTGTAATTTCAAAGTAGTTGTTTTTTGCTGAAGATCATGGGTTAATTTTTAATGACAGCTCAAGAATAGAAAAATGGCTGTTATTATTAGATTGTTATACTTCCCAGTATTGTAGTTGAGTCTTGCTGTATTTTAAGTTTTGACTTGTGAAATAATGGAGCTCTAAAGAAAAATTATTTTTATGTATTAGTTGTATTACCTTTCCTCTTTTTCAATAAAACATGTATAGGTGTTTTCTCCTGCACACATGTCTATGCACTGCAGGTATGCAATACCAGCAGAGGCCAGAAAATGATTTGGGTTTCTTAGGACTGGAGTTCCAGGTAGTTGCAGCACATTGCTATGAAGGTACTAAGACCAGCACCTGGATGACCTGAAAGGGCAGCCAGTACTTTCAACTGTTAACTCATCTCTCCAATCCCCTCATATATTGGTTTTCACTCAGAAGCATCTTAGATGTTCAGCAATTAAAGTGTTCACTGGCCCATAGTTTCAACACACTCTCCTGTGTAAAGACATTGGTTTCTTTTGACAGGAGGCATGCTGCTTCACCCTGTTGATGAAGTTTCTGTACCACCTGGTCCTGTTCCCATTTAGTTCTTTTCTTAGGCATTTTCATCTTGCTTCCTCAGAGTTTGACTGGTGACTGACTCTATCTGCCTTTTTTCTTCCCAAAATTTTTCTAGTCTGGTTGCCCCACCTATACTTCCTGCTTGGCTACTGACCAATCAGCATTTTATTAAACCAATATGTGTGATAAATCTTTACAGGGTACAAGATTATTCTCCCACAGCATTCCCCTTTTTATCTTTATAAAATGAGACCCTGAATCTAATCTCCTTTGTTTAGCTTTTTCCTGACTATTTTCCTTAACAACTTGGAACCAACACTCTAAACAAAGACAAACATCCATAATTCATTTTTTAAGAATGTGGGCTTAGATTTCTTTTAGGCTACTTCCTGTTGATTGTGGGCATTGACAATCATACGAGGACCCAAAGAAAATTTAGAATTATGATCAAGTCCTGACTGGAGTGTTTTGTGAGGCTGGATCATCTCAACCAGCAGTTTTGAAACTGTTTTGGATGCAAAACTCAGAGGAAACTGCAACAGAAGTACTTTAAAATGGATCATTTTGGCCATCTGTTCCTATTGGTGTAGTAAGGAGGCCACTTGTTGGTTTACGGCCACTTAGCCCTGAAATAATCACACAGAAATTGTATTAATTAAATCACTGCTTGGCCCATTAGCTATAACTTCTTATTGGGTTAAATTAATATAAGAGTTAGCCAATAAGAAATTAGAGTTAATGGGCCAAGCAGTGATTTAATTAGTACAGTTTCTGTGTGATTATTTTGGGTGTAGCTAACCGGGTGGCTGGGACAAACAAGTCTAATGCCACTCATACTAAAAGACACCTAAATGCATGTAAGATTAAATCTAGTAAGCTGAGAATAAAGAAGGTTTAGAGATTGAAATTTTTTGAGCTCTGGCTATAGAGAGGAGATGCTGTGGGAGAAAGCTAAAAGATGAACCAGGCAGTGAAGAGTGGTGCAGGGTGTGTGCATGTTGCAGCTGGCCTACTCCTTTGCTTGCTCCTTCTCACACAAAGTATTGCTCCTGGCTCCCACTTTTCAACAAACTTACAGATCCATCAATGGTAACTTAAACAGCAGGACATTTACACAGTGTGTGGGGAAGAGACTAGACAAAAAAGAAACAGGGCCTGGAGAGGAGAAAGTAGAAACCGGGGATCAGGAATCTCTTTCCATTTCCCCATCACTTGCAGTATTTGTAAAGGTGCCAAATAATATTAGGATCTAGGGCCATTAGGTGTAGTGATTAGGGGAGCAGGCCTGCTTTCGTCTTGCCTGGCTCCCGCACGGCTAGCTTATACCCCGAAATAACAACACA
>LOEQ01011427.1:16087-30687 GCA_001685075.1 Bramus lutescens
TAATAATAAAAAAACAGTACCTTGTTATTCTACCTGAGGAGGGAAAGGCTGAGAGTTACCTATGTGTCCCTAAGCTAAGTGATGGCTTCTACATTGCTTGAATGTCTTAGAATGAGAGCCAGCTAGACTTCACAGAAATTTAAAGATTTAAAAAATAGTTAACTCTTATTAGGTTTACTTTAAAGTATTAATTTAAGCCATGTGCTATTTTGAAGGGAATTTGAAAAGCCTATTAAAGCAGAATAAGATAGCATAGACTTAGCTCTCCTCACTATGAGTGCTAAGCTTTGAATAACCTGAGTAGATATACATCTTCAAGAGATGAGGAGCCTGTGGTCAGGCACACTTGGAACTACTCCCCAGACATTTGGGTTTGTGGCAGAACCAGAATTGTCTGAGCAAACTTATTTTGCAACATTCTGCCAAATTTAAAATGCCAGAGAATTTTGGCAGACTCCTTGATAAATCAGTCTGGCTTCTGCAAGTCATTTTCCAGACTCTGAGTTTTGTGATGCTACAAGCAAGCATGTTGAAAGGAAGCAAAACTGCTCAGATCTCATCCTTTTTTTTAGAAAAATGCCAACAACAAAATGTGCTTTCAATTTAGCTGCAAAAAAAAATTCTTGTTCATACGCCTTTGGTTTCTTGTAGCTGTGCAGTTCCATGTTAAAGGCACAGTGCTATAAACTAAATTCATTTTCTGTTGTCTGGCCTATATGCGAAAAGAGAAGTCAAGCTACCAATCATACTGTTCACGACTGAATATGGACTGACCTATGCAGTTATATCATTGCCACATCAAAGCCTAATAGTAACAGTTTACAATACCTTCTTAGGGTGGTTTTGTTGATAGTGGAATGAAGATAGGTATTGTTCAATGTAACAGAAAATTTTCCCTCATCTGACACAATGATTTGAGTACTAAATGGTGCAGAAAATATACTTTTAATCACAAAATTAATTAACTAAATAATTTAACAGAATAACTGTCTTTAACAGAACACTATCTTTAAAATGGCCTCTTTGATTAGCATCTACTTACCTCCTTAGAGTGTAGCCCTCCTTTATCCTGAATGAACTGCCTGCCTTCCATGCTGTATTCTCCTTCCTCTGAAGTCTTTCAATACTGATCCAAGAGTTGGGAGCCCGAGGGGAGTTAGGAGTTAGAGTTCAGGGGCATCTCTGGATAATTCTGTAATTGTATTTCTTTGTCTTAACTATGGTAAAGTTTGGACTTCTCTTCCTGGGATGAGACCTTAGAATTTTTTGTTGCTTTGTGTTTAGAACTTTCTTTTGTGTTTACATTTCTAGACCCGGTTGTGGGATTTACTCTATTTTCCCTTTTCAGGACTATGCATCTCAGGTCACTTACGCTTGCTACACTTATTCTATCTCCTTCTTCATCCACATTAACTCAACTCAGATGCCATTTTCTTAAAAAAATACAAAAAGAAAAAAAGAAAATATCTTTTTTCATTATACATACCAACCCAAGTTCCCACTCCCTCCCCTCCTCCCATTCCCTCTACTTACCCCTACCCCACCCCATCCAACCCTCAGAGAGGGTAAGGCACATTGCTTTGGGGAAGGTCTAAGGTCTTCCCTACTGTAGCTAGGCAGAGCACGGTATCCACCCAAAGAGAATAGGTTCCCAAAAAGCCAGTACAAGCAGTAGGGATAAATCCTGGTGCCACTGCCAGTGAACCCTCAGTCTGACCCAGCCATGCAACTGTCAACTACATTTAGAGGGAATATTTTGGTCCTATGCTTCTTCCTTCCCAGTCTTGCTGGAGTTGGTGAGCTCACATTAGCCCAGGCGAATTGTTTCAGTGGGTGAACCCATCATGGTCTTGACCCCTTTGCTCATATTCTCATTCTTCCCACTCTTCAACTGGACTTGGAAGTCAGTCCAGTGCTCTGATACGGGTCTCTGCCTCTGTTTCCATCAGTTGTTAGATGAAGGTTCTATGGTGATATTTAAGATATTCATCAGTCTGACTACAGGGCAAGAACACTTCATATACTCTCTCCTCAATTGCTTAGCTGGGATCATCCTTGTGGAATCCTGGGAATTTTTCTAGAGCCAGGTTTCTTGCTAACGCCATAGTGGCTCCTACAATAAAAAATTGGGAGCATGGGATGGGCAGAGAAGGGAGGGTAGTGGGGGAAGAGGAGGGGAGAAAGGAAGGGGCTAGGAGAATTTCAAGGAACAGGATAGTCGAGATGGAGGAAGGACAGAGATGAGAGCAAGAAAACAGATGCCATTTTCAAAAAGCGATGAATACACCCATATGAAGTTTTCTGTGTGTCCTTGTTGCCATGTGATAATGTGACTGTATTTACTGTATTGGACTAAAAGTGTAAAATACCCAACCCTAAGTGGTGGGCTCTTCTGTATTGGAGGCACTCAACTTTGCTTAATGAACTAAGAAGGACCAGAAGTGAACCTGAGATTCCCCCATGCTGTAACCTCTTATAAAAGGCCAGGATAAATTGGTCATACTTTTAGGATTTTCTCTTGATCTTTTCAGATATTTATAAGCAATAAATTTATGTTATATTGCAGAGAGGCAATTTTACATTTACTAGGCACCTGAAAAGGGAAGTAAAACACGAGTCCCAGAAGCCAAGGAAGCTCTGGTTGCAGCACTTAATTCTAAAGTTACTTTTGTAGAATGTGGCTTCTGTATCAGAGCAGCTCAGAAGTAGGCTAAGCATGGTGTCCCTGATTCCTAGGCTCTGAACAAAAGGATGAGGACAATATATTCATTCACTGACATTAATAATAAGGCTCAAGTGCAGAGAATGCTTTTCCCATGAGCCCCTGTGTTCTTCTCTTATAGATGGGAAGCCCCACTTCATTCCTGTTGATCTGCCTCTTAGGTATATTCATATTGGCACAAATATGAGGCCAAAACCTTAAAAAAACGACTTCAAAGGGTTTTGGAGAGGCTGATTTTGAGTTATTTTTACCCCATTTATAAACAAATAGGCAAATAGCCTAAGTAGAAGATTCAGATTTATTGGAAAAGTCTAAGAAGACAATTAAGCTAGACACTGAGTAGACATGACTATTAACAGGCAACTTAAGCTTGGAGACTGTCCTCCAGCTAAGTTTGTTTTATAAAAGATCTTCCATGGATCTATGGTTTTTATAGCTTTAAAAAGATAATACCAAGAATTCCTAATGTGTAGTGATATGTGGTGGAAGGAAATAAGCCAAATGAACCAACCAAGAGCCCACTGGTGCCATAAGTGCTGAGTGGTTGGGCACTATAATAATCTCTTTGTGAAAGAGAAAAGAAACATGGCCCAGTACAGCACCATAGTGGACTGGGACAAGGAAACCCACATTCAGGTCTGGGGTTGTCTGACCTGGGACCCAAGCAGAAAATTCAGGCCCACATGGCAACTTGTAGCATCAGTAAGAAAGGCACGAGTAGAGTGAGCAGATAAAGCAAGGGAGCTGACTCCTCGACCAACGACAACACACATGAAAGCAAGTACAGCAGAGTGGACCATGTTGACAAGACACACAGGTGAGCCAACCTCAGATCATGATTGCGGGAGACATCGCCCCACTCTTCATCTGTCATATGGTGACATGGGTAGGGGAAAGTTGATCTCCCCCATCAATGCCTGAGGCAGGTGGCGAGCTGGCCTTGCCATCGTAAGAGTGGGAGAGCTGTCCCTAATCACCACTTAGCTGCAAGAGTTTGGAGAACAGGCCCTGCACCTAGCCTGAGAAGCACAATTGATGGAGGTGCGAGTAAGCCAGCCCCCAAAGTACTGAGGATAGGAGGCCTAGTCCCATCGCTCACCTGCCACGTGGCATCAATGCCTGATGCAGGTGGGAGATCTTGCCTTTTTGTCATAAAAGCAGGAGAGCTGTCCCAGATCCCAACCAGCTGCACCCTTGGGAGTGCAGGCCCTGCACCTAGCCTGGGCAGCACAATAGTGTCAACCTTGCTGGCAAAGGTCTGGGTGAGCCAGCCCCAAAATTGTGAGCATGGGAGAGTTGTTCCCATTACTCATATGCCCTATGGTGGCACAGGCCAGGAAGAGATGCCGCCCCCTGCCCATTAACATCTAAGTCATGTAAGATAACTGGCCTTGAGACCACAAGAGCAGAAATGCTGTCCCTGCCTCCAACCAGCTGCAACACTCAGGAGAGCAGGCTCTGCACCTCATGAGGATAACACAATAGAGTCAGAGGTTTGGGTGAGGCAGCCCCAAAGTAGTAAGCATGGAAGACCTAGCTCCACTGAGAGGAGCCATAGGTTCTTGGAAGATGGTACTGGATTTCTGGTTATGACCTTATGATCTAGCTGTTACATAAATCGTTAAAGAAACATATTGACTAAGTCCCACTTTCTTGAGAATAAGAATTGGAGAATTCTGACAAACTAAAATTCCTTTGTTCAAGGCTCCAGTTTTATTGTTACAACAACCTAGCAGATATTGGGATACTCTATGACAAGATGGAATGCTGGGAGTTTTTACCCTGGCTTTCAATTAAAATCTATTGAGTATTGTCCTCTCCCATAAAAATAAGTCCAAGTGGGCTGTCAGGTGTTAGAAATAGTATGAAGCTTTCCAAAAATGTAGAGTTAGAATTAATTTGGAAATTTTATATAGACTTGAGATCTGAAAACCAAACAACTCAAAATTTTCTCATTCTCATTTCAATGGCCTGTTTGACCAATAATGGTATTCATGTGAAACAACCAGTGTTGTTCTTGGGGTAATTTCTGAGTTAAAAACCCACATTTCTTTGAAAATAGCTAGTAAAACAGAACTGAAAAGGTCCTAGAGCTTTTCAAGTTGCAAGTCAATGCTTTCTACTTTTTTTTCTGTTACATCAAAGTGTGACCAAAAATTGGGGTACTAGTGTTATTCTCAGTCGATGTTATCTTAGATTTCCAGTGTCAATGGCATGGTGATTACAATACTCTTGTGATCATATCTAGGTCCTTCCTCTAGCCAGGAGAGAGCATCATTTAGCCTTCTATAGATGACTACTTATTGACACATAAGACTTTTCAAGAGAATATAGCTAATCAGATAGACTACTAATATAACCACTCTGAAAATGAAAACAAGAGCTTGGAGGATGCTCTTCAGCAAAGTTCTTTATGAACCAAATAAGAGCAAAATGATCAAGAAATGAAGCAGGACTCCACTTTGGAATCAAATGGCCAGTGTGTTAAGTTTATCATAACTCCTACTGGCCAGTATGCAATATATCCATTTGCAACAGAAGGCACTAGCCACTGTACAGACTCCTCCCTGGGTGTCTACTATACAATTTCACAATCATAACTAGGTTAAATGAAACCAGGGAGAAATAACAAGTGAGTCAGAAACCTGATTATTACTTGGTCCTATTAAAGGAAAGAGGTAGACATAATCAGGAGGAAATCCAGAGGCATGAGAAATTCACTGCAGTGTAGAGTTGTTCTAATGTCATGGGAAACGTGTCCACATCTAAGTTGTCATCCATTTCTTGGGAAGATTCTTTGCATCAAAGATACCCGAAACAGATGGACAATTTCAGAAGCCCAGAGATATACCCTTAAGTTGGACATATGAATCCAAGATTTGAATCCTCAAAGCTTTACTGAAGTGTGGGTGGTGAGAAATATTGGAGTTCTAGAGTAGTGTTTCATGTGTTTTAAAAATACTATTATTGAAAATAGATGCTTCTCTCATACAATACATCCTGACCACAGTTTCCCCTCTCTTTGCTCCTCCCAGACCTCCATGTCCCCACTTCCCCAGATCCACTCCCACTCTGTTCCCTTCAGAAAGGAGTAGGCCTCTAAGAGGCAACAACTAAACATGACGAAATAAGATACAAGAGAAGTCAAAAACTCTCCTATCAAGACTGGATAAGGCAAGCTAATAGGAGGAAAAGAGTTCCAAAAGCAGGCAAAAAGTCAGAGACACATATTCCCCCCTGCTAGGAGTCCTACAAAACACCAAGCTAACAACTATAACATGTGTGCAGAGAGCCCGGTACAGAGCCATACAGGACCTGTGCTTGCTACTTGAGTCTCTGTGAGTCCACGTGAGCCCTGCTTGGTTCATTCGGTGTCCCATGTTTTTTCTAGTATCCTTGATCCCCACTGACTATGGAATCTCTGCTCTTCCACAGGATTTTTTGACCTTCAAGGGGAGGGACACATATGTAGACCTCTAATTTAGACTCTCTCTCCACATAGTACCAGGCTTTGGGTCTTTGTACCCATTCCTCCCATGCCAGAGGAAGTTTCTCTGATGTTGGCTGAGCAAGGCATTGATCTGAGTATAGCAGAATGTATTAGGAATCATTTCATTGACTTTTTTTTCCAGTCAGGTTCTACCCTGGGTCTCTGTGCTATCCAGTCTCTAGTTCCAGGCCATCCAGGCAGTGTTGGGCATGAGATCCCTCTTGAGGTATGAGCCTCAAGTTAAACCAAATGTTAATTGGCCACTCCCACAAGTTTTGTGCCACCATTGTCCAACACGCCTTGCAGGCAGAACAGTTTGTGTCTGGATTGGTGTCTAGGTTTCTCTCCCAGTAGCCTGCAGAGAACCCTCCTGAACCAAAGAGACTAGAATGTACAGGTGAAGGCTCCATGGAGTCACCAGCTCAACCTCACTATATTCAATAGCTGTGGGGATATTGTCCTTGGTAATGAGGCATCACTGTCACTTTTGGGAGTACAACCCTATGTCTCGGTTATTTGGGGATCTCCCAACACTTCAACCAAATGATACCCCAGCCCACCACTGGAAGCCTTGCCTAGCAACAAAAGATGTCCAGCTCAGGCTCCATATTATCCCTTACTAGGAGTCCTCACTAGGGTTATCCTCATGAATTCCAGGAAATTTCTAGTGAACTAGGTTTTCATATCATCTTCAAAGGGCTGCAACTCTAACCATCTCTCTCAAAACTCTTTCCTTCCATCTCTTCTCCACAGCTGACTCTCTCATGCTCTCATCTCCAGCAGCCCCCAGTCCACCTGCAAAATCTATTCTAATTCCCTTTCCCAGAGAAATTCATGCACCCCTCCTATAGCCATCCTCTTTAACTAACCTCTCACAGTCTGTGAATTGTGACTTGATTATCATTTACTTAATATCTAATACACACTTTTAATTGAATAATACTGTATTTCCTTCCTGGGTCTGTGCTACCTCACTCAGGATGATTCTTTTCTAGTTCCATCCATTTGCCTGCAAATTTCATGATGTCATTTTTTTTTAACAGTTGAGTAATACTGCACTGGGTAAATGTACCACATTTTCTTTATCTATTCTTTGGCTGAGGTATATTTAACTTGTTGCTTATGGTTGGTTATAATGAAGATATGTTATAAGCTACTAGATAGTGTTTTGTATCATGCACAGGATTGGGGATCCAGAGTCTATAAGATTTTGGACAGTTTTATTGAAGCAAGTTTTTGTTTTGATTGGTCGGATCAGTACCCAGTTAGAGTCAGGTACAGCCTAAGGACAGAAGTGCAGATAGTTGATAAAATGTGTGAGGATCTTAGTACAATATTTAGAATCCATGTTTTAAAGATGTAGGTATATGGTATACAAGACAAGAGGATCCTTGGGACTTGCTAAACAGATAACCTAGCTTACTTGGCAAGCTCCAGGTTAGTAGGAGAAAGCCTATCTCACAAAAATAAGGCAGGCAGTACCTGAGGAAAAAGCTGAGAGAGACATATGGTCTTTGTATTCTGGCTTCCACATGCAAGTCTACACACACACACACACAGACACAGACACACACACACACACACACACACACACACCATAAACACACACACACACACACAAAAAAACATATAGAAGTCAGGCGCCCTGGTCAAGGACTCCTTAGAAAATGACCTCTGAAGACTTAGTCTTAATGAAGATTTTCCTCAGTTGAAAGGTCACAGGTGACTCTGTCACATGGTGAAAATGTACCTTAGTGGAGTGTATTTACATCCAGAACTGCTGGTTGAGAGCAGAATTTGGAAGAATTGGAGACAGTTATGTTTCTTAAAGCAAGAACCAGAAATTCTTTTGACCTAGGAAAGGCGATGATAGCTTTGATGACAGCAGTCCAACTGATCATGCCAATGTCAATTACAAATAGCCATTTATCCTTCAAAGTTTCCAGACACCAAGACTGAGAAAAGGCAATGATCAGGCATTATTTAATGCCCTACTTAAATATTTCTTAATTTGCATAATAAAATTGATTTCTAAATTATGATCCATAATTTCATGTCAGACTATTAGCTATCTGTATCACACAAGGTGTCATCATATATTAACCCAAATACAACTCAAAGATTAATATCATCTGCTGTTTGACAGTGCTTCCCACACAACTTAATATCTGAAGAAGCCTAATGAGTTGAATCAGATTCCAAAAGCACTTCTGGAATATTCCAGAGCCTTTTAAAATCAAAAGACCCAATGAAGAACTTGATATTAGGAAAGATTATCAAATACTGAAGATCCTGGACTTTTCAATATGAGGAGTAGAATCCCAAAAGCTACTAAAAGAATCAGAGACAGTCCCTGTTGCCACTGTTAGTAGTCCAACAAGTGGGGAGGCGAGTACTGAAAAAGGCTATTGGAAAGTGGGGGTATTTTGGGGACAGGTAAAAGCCTTACACAAGGAAATCTCCCAGGAATATATAAGGGCAACCCCATTTAAGACTCCTAGCAAAAGCAGATACATAAACTGAATTGGACTACTGTGACTAGGAAGACTTCAGGAAGAGAGAGTGGGAAACCAATCCAGCCACATAACGTTTGACTTACAGTCTGTCCCTGCCTATGGGATATACTGGGGTAAGTGTGACCTAGAGATTGGGGATAGGCCAACACATGACTGACTGATTTAGCCTAAAACCCATGCCAGGACAGTAAGCCTACCCCTGACACTGCTTGGAACACTAGGACCCACAAGCTGGGTGACCAAGAGACCTAGGATAGAACCAAACATGACTGGAGGGGAAAAAAGTTACTGTAATGATGCCTAACAATATTTTGCTATACTCATAGATTGGTGCCTAGCCCAATTGTCATCAGAGAGGCTTCATCCAGCAACTGATGGAAACAGATGCAGAACCACAGCCAAACATTAGGAAATCTTGCAGAAGAGGAGGAGAAAGGATTGTGGGAGCCAAAGGGGTCAAGGACACAACAAAAAAACTCCTGTGGAGTCTGCATAACCTCTCACATAAGATGTGGCACAAGCTTCAAGGAAGAGAGCCCACAGAGAAGGTGTGTGTGTGTGTGTGTGTGTGTTTGTTTGTTTGTTTGTTTGTGTGTGTGTGTGTTTGTGCTGCACTTCCTGCATTGGAACCCTTGCACTGTTGGCACTACCTGCTTATGTTCTATGGAATACAGTCTGGTTTCTTCTGGAAGGAAAGATAGTATATTTAAGTTTCCAGAGTCTACTGATCAGACATTGTCATATACAGGAGTATATGATGTTAATGGGGGGAGATGGGTTAACATTCAAGGCAAAAAGGTTTCCAGGTTTAATCTGGTGTTTAGTAAATAAAGAACAAAATGGAAAAAATAATTAAACAATTAAGAGATTCTGAAAAAAATGAGATAAGGATAAAAGAGAGAGACAAATGCCTATAACTTCTTGAGATTGGTTTGGGGGAAGGTTTGAAAAAGAGTTAGAAATATGGAGAAGGAGACGGAAAGAAGAAGTTATTCTGCATAGATTGCAGAAATATAAAAAGACTGTAGACTGTGTGACTATTAACAACTACTTGCCCTTAGCTCAAAATGCTGTGAACTCATAGCCTAGATAAAGATTTATCTCAAAACTAATGCCAAGCCATGCCTAGTATGACCAACCACAGACTCACACTGAGGACATCTGTCTGATGAAAATCTATTCTTACATATCTGACAGAATGATTCTAAGAATAATCTGTATCCCATGAAAAAAACAATACCTGCTGTTAAGCAAATTTTTCTGTATAAAGGATGGGCCTCATACCTAGCAAAGATGCATTCAGATGCGATTCATTCGAGGCTTGTGTCTGTCTGTCATTTGCCAACTCCTTACCCACCTGTTACTGAGAACCTGTCCCCTTGGTCCCAGTGCCTCGGCTGAGCTGCTCTGTAGCAGGTGACGCCCAAGGTGGGGCTCAAAAGCTATGCTTTCTTCAGACTTCTCTCAGGATAGGTAAGCTATCTCTCCTCTTCTTTTCAAGAATTTTCAGGTAAGGATAGGACCTCGCCAGAGCACTGCAGACTCCCTGGTAAAGGTTGAGATAGCAAGTAGGTAAGAGAAAAATCATGGGGCATTCTCCTTCCAGAAGTAAAGACCTGTTCCTTTCTGTGTTGAGTAATATGCATAAAGGCAAAGGCAGAGGAAACAATGTTTCAAAAAAGTCATTAAATGACTTAGGATTTTATTTTGAATGTGAGCCCTTGGTTTCCTGAAGAGGGAACTCTTCCTCTGCAAAACTGGAAAAGGGTAGGAAAGGAAATGAGAAGGTATTATAAAAAGCATGGCCCTGGGGAAGTCCCTACCCCTGCATTTTCTATTTGGGTCCAGATAAGACATCTTTTGACTGATAATTCAGAAACGGAGTTTTTTAGCTGAGGCAGCTCCTTAGGAGCAAGGCAAAGAGTCTGATAAGAATCCTAAAGGCAAAGAAAAAGGAAAATAAAAAGGCTTGTAAAAACCCTATGACTAAAAATTATACAGATAGTAAGACAAACTTGCTTCAAGAAAATTATGAGAAGGACGGGGCATGAAGATGAGGAAAATGATTAGGATTTAGAAGAGGAGGCAGCTAGATATCATGAGGGTGATGAGGAAGGAGATCATTTTCATGATCAGGATCCTCCAAGAATCCGTTCATTAGCCTCTGCTCCCCCTCCTTATAGGAGAAAACCAGGAAGAAGGAGGGCATTGCATACAGCTGTAGGCTTTATGGGAGCGATGCAAGAGGAAAGGAGGATGGGAGATACGTCTTTCTGTTTCCCAGTTACAGCATTTGATGATGAACAACCACAGTAGGGACCCCTGCCCTTAAAACATCAAAGGAATTACAAATGGCAGTTAAGTCTATGAGACCCTCCTCTCTACACTCTACAGATTTTAGATATTATAGCAAGTATGTGGTTAACACCATAGGATTGGCATCAGACAGCAAAATCAGTCCTGTCTCCAGGACAATATGTCATTTGGAAAACAGACTATAAAAATGGAGCACATGATATAGTTAAAAAATCTCTTCTAAAGAGAGGGGCAAAACCAGCTATAGGCGTGCTTACAGGTAAAGGAGAATATGCTACTTTACAAACTCAAGCTGAAATACCAAAAAGTTTTTAGTTCCAAAATTAGCTGTTACAGCTTGGAGGGAGCTACCAGTAGGGGAAGGCAAGACCACCGTCCTCGCTGATATTACACACACACACAAAAAAAAGTAAAATAAAATAAAATTAAAAAAGATGAACCATATGAAGATTTTGTGGCTAGATTAAAAGAAGCCTTGCAGAGAATGTTTTCTCCTTTAGTTGGAACTGAAATGTTATTAAAGCAATTAGCTTGGGAAAATGCCAATTCTCTCTGCAAAGAGCTTGTAAGACCAATCAAAAAGACAGGGACAAGATTATATTAAAGCGTGTAGTGATGCCTCACCAGCAGTGGTATGGCCTGTGCTGCAGCAGTTGAAGGACAAATGTTCAATAGTACTTATATGCGAGGACTTAATAAAAACAAAACAAAACAACAACAAAAAAAAACCAAGCTGGAGAGGTATGCTTCTCGTGTGGCCAACCAGGAGACACGAGCAAAAATTGTAACAATAACAATAAGAATATTTCATCAAAAATTTAAGAATAAGGATACACCAGGGTTCTGCCCTAGATGCAGGAAAGAGAAGCACTGGAGAAATGAATGTAGATCAAAGATTGATGCAAAAGACAACTTGTTAAGTAATGACGAAAAAAGCTGGTGATGCAAAAGCTGAGAAGAGGGGCAAGCCCTCAGCATCATAGCAGAAAGAGGATAAAGAGAGCAAAGGACCTCTAGCCTTAATCCTGAAGCACCTGGCTTTAATATATTTGATTTATCTAGGGCCACAGCTGAAAGAACAGGTTTGGATCTTGCTATAGTAAAAGATTATATCTTGTCTCGGATAGATGAGACACAATTCGTAGACACATCCTTGCAGGGACCTTTGCCTGATGGGCTAGTGGGATTGATCATTGTCAGAAGTTCTAATTGTTAAAAAAAAAATGGAGTACTACCACGAGTAATAGATGCTGATTTCACTGGCATTATAAAAGTAATGATTCGGCCAGTAAAAGAACTGTTCACTTACATAAGGATCAAAAACCAACACAGATATTGTTATTAAATTATGTGAAACTGCCTAGCCCTGTACTAAAAGAACATAGAGTGCAAGAAGGGTTTGGCTCTACAGAAATAGTTGCGTGAACACAAGAAATCCCCAAAGAAAGGCCCTTTAAAGTCATTAAAGTTAATGAAAGGCCTATAGAAGGACTTTTCTATACAGAAACAGACAGGTCCTGTATAACAGGCAAAGACTGGCCCTCTGCTTGGCCTGTTATCAGAACTTCATCCACCTTACTAGGATGGGAAATGGCAAATAATGTAGTAAAAAGTACAAGATTAAAATGGGAGTTTAAAGACCTACAAGGCTATTTTTGTTCTTATATAATAAGTTCTTTACCCTTCTCCTTGTAGGGAAGAGATATTATGGAAGAAAAGAATGTAAATTTAGTTACATTAGACTCTTTGAGTCTACAAAATTTTTCATAGGAGCCACTGACATTAAGCATGCAGATTCCATTATGTGAGAAATGATCAGCCTGTATGGCTGGATCAGTGGTCCCTGACAACAGAAAAAATACAGACTGTGGAGTCTTTAGTTCAAGAACAATTGGAGAAAGGCCATTTAGAAGAATCCAATAGTCCTTGGAATACATCAATTTTTGTAATTAAAAAGGAAATCAGGAAAATGGAGGCTCTTACAAGATTTGAGAGCCATTAATGAAACCATGCATGATACGGGAGCGCTGCAACCAGGGCTCCCTTCACCACATACCTGTGCCACAAAGATATTACATAATTGTTATTGATTGTTTCTTTACAATAAATCTAGACCCTAAAGATTCGCAAAGATTTGCCTTTAGTGTACCTTCAAGTAACTTGCAAAGACCTGGGAAAATATATCAATAAAGTCTTACAACAGGGGATAAAAAATTCACCTACTTTATGTCAAAATTTTTTTTGCTCAACCTATAAAAGCTACTAGAAATTAATTTCCTCATGCTTATATAATTCATTATATGGATGATATATTATTGACTGAAAAAAATAAGGATCAAACTGAGGAAACATTAAAGCATATGACACAGCAATTAACTGATAATGGTCTTTTATAGCCCCTGATAAAATTCAATATAATGGGCCTTGAAATTATTTAGAGAAGGCTATATATGATGATTATATTATGTCTCAAAAAATGAACATTAGGCTTGATAAGTTAAAAACATTACATGATTTTCAAAGACAATTAGGAAATATTAATTGGGTATGACCCCATTTAAACATAAGCACAGGTGAATTGCATGTATTATTTAAAGCATTAAAGGGAGATTCTAATCCTAAATCTAAAGGGTATTAACCCCCAAAATGTTTTTAAAAGATAGCATTAGTAGAAGAAAAATTGCAGAGAACCAAAGTACAACAAATTGATTACTAAAGAATGGGAATTTATAATTCTTAGAACAGCGTATACTCCCACAGGTTGCTTATGGCAAGAAGGCGTTTCTGGAATGGTTACACTCACCACATACACAAACAAAAATGGTTGCCTCCTATATATATTTATGCAGCCAATCGATAGTTACGGCTAGAATAAGATCTAGAGAGTTATTTTTAAAAATACATAACATTATTATTTCTTATAATAAACAACAATTTTTAACATTATTACAAAATGATGATGATTGGAGTTTAGTTACTTTTTGTTCCAGACGTCAATTCTTAAGTGAATCTTTGGGAGTTTCACATCATGCGCTCCAATTCTGGTGTATCAAGTGGCACTAAGACTATGCACTTATTAAGGCTGGGCAAGGCGACCCAGCAGGAGCAATAGGGTCCCAAAAGCTAGTAAAAGAGTTGGAGTCAGGCCCTGTTCCCACTGTTAAAAGTGCCACAAAAGCACTATAACACATATACAGAGGTTCTAGGTCAGTCCCATGCAGGCTTCCCAGCTGTCACTTCAGTCCCTGTGAGCCCCTGTGAGGCCAGGCTAGTTGGTTCTGTGTTGTCCTCTTTTATATTGTTGCCTTTTAAGCTATGACTGTCCTAGTCCGTGGCTGTAACTCTGCTTCTACCAGCAGCAGCTTGGCTTCAGGAGTCTCAGCCTGAGGAAATTCTGTTCCCTCAGGCACTGACTCTTTCAAAGCTTCAAAGGGAACTTACCTGAATCTCTGTGCCTCTCAAGAACTTGATTCAGAGGTTGAGGTAGAATTCTGCTTCCCAGAGAGGCTGAATAGCAAGCAGCTCACCTAGCTCACCTCCTCACACCTCCCAAGAA
>LOEQ01011428.1:7815-21386 GCA_001685075.1 Bramus lutescens
TAAACTTATACACGTGGGTTTGTTCGTGTCCCGCGCCATCTTTCCATCTCCGCGAAATATTATTGGAATATTAATATTAATATTATTTTAGGATTATTACTAGTAAAATGGTTCAGTTGTTATTTGCTGTTTTCATAGATAATCAGGGTTCAATTCACCCCCCCACACACACAGATGATAGCTCATAGCTACCTTTTATGGAAGTTCAACAATATTCAAAACCCTTTTATCAGCTCCAGAAACACCAAGATAGCTTGTGGTACACATGCATACATATAGCAAAAAAAAAAAATGTAAAAAAATAAAAGTAAATACATCCTAAAATACATTTAAAAGTAATAGACTTGAACAGCTTGGAATAATTAAATTGTTCAGTGCTTATTTAATGACATAAAAGAAAATACAAAAACTGATAACTGGTGCTTAAATAAAATCATAATATGAGAGTACTAAGTTAAAAAAAGGCTTTTGTTTTACAAAATGTACTGTCAGATATTATTCAACATGATTCTGTTGGCTAAATAGCATTTTTGTTCCACAGAAACTGAAAATGTTATGATTTATGAAAATGGTAACACTGTTCTGCAGAAATTACATCAACAACTTTCATTTCTTAAATTTTGAATTACACTAAAATGTTATCAGACTTGCAATTTTTCTTATGAAAACAGATTTTTACAACATCATCAATAATCATGATAATTTTGAAAGAAGAATTAAGTAGATCAGAAAATGAAATTATGCTTAGTGAAATAGTTTGCTTTGCTCATAGCAAAAGAGACAACTGCTGAATTTCTAGAACTATCCAGGTTATCTGTAGTTATTGTATAGGAATATTTTCATACCTTATCTCATATGTTTCTGAATAAATTTTACAAGGAAATGTTAGTCAAATACTTTCAAATATGAATAAATTTGAGTATGTCTTACAAATAAATTTTTCCAGAATCTAACACAAATAAAACATTTAAAGATTTTATTGGTCAAAAATATGGCACCCCTGCCTCAATCTATTCTGTAAATACTAATGTAGTTTCTTTTAATATCACATATTCTTTTTATTAATATAATGTAAGTCATACAATATGTACATGTTTTTATTTTCCTCTGTTCTATATATATATATATATATTTTATATAAAAAGTATAGTTTATTGGTCTGGGGTACTTCACTCAGGATGATTTTTTTCTGGTTTCACCTATTTGCCTCAAAATTTCCTGGTGTCCTTGTTTATAACAGCTGACTAATACTCCATTGTTTAAATGTGCCACATTTTCTTTAACCATTCCTCTGTAGAGGAACATATTGGTTATGTCTAGATTCTGGCTATTAAAAATAAAGCGGCAATGAACATAACTGAGCAAGTGTTCTTAGGATATGATTGAGTATCTTTTGGGTATATGCTCAAGAGCAGTACAGCTTGTGACAAACTGATTCACAGTGTTGTGAGGAAGTGACAAAGCGACTTTTAAAGTGACTGTACGAGTTTTCATTTCCACCCGCAACGAAGAGGTGTCACCCTAGTTTCCTGTCCCCTCTAACGTGAGCTATCACTTGTATGTTTGACCTTTACCATTCTGACATGGGTAATCCCTCATAAACGGATAATAGCTGCAAAAATAAAGGATGACTATGCTATTTTATTTTTTGTGAATTCAGAAACACAGAGAGACTAGGTAACAAAGAGAGTTCATGGGGGTGGGGGCAACCAGATCTCACGAGGAAGAGGAAAGGGAAGAGATTTGTGGGGAGTGGACTCAGGGCAGGTGGGGATGAAAACATGAGCCATCAGCTTGGCGGGAACACAGAGAGGGAGAGTGATGAAAGGAAGTGAATTTTGAGGTCAAGCAGAAGCAGAGCCTGGCGTATGGGAATCTCCCAGGTGTTTAAGGGGAGGACTGCAACTTAAACTCCTAGCACCAGTGAATAAGAAACCTGAAATGGCCAATTCCTGTGATCAGATAGGTACCAAGCCCAGTTGTCATCAGGTGTCATCCAGCAACTGATAGAGGCAGATAAAGAGACTCAAAGCCAAACATTATTAGGTGGGGTTAAGGAATTCTGTGGAGGAAGAGGAAAAAGGAGTGTGGGAACCCGGACAGTCAAGGACACCACAGGAAAGCTCATGCCCTCAACAAACCTGGGCTCATAAAGGCTCACAGAGATTTAACTGACAACCAGGAAGCCTACATGAGACTGGTCTAGGCACTCTACATATATGTTACGGTTAGTTGTGTAGCTTCGTCCTGCTGTGGGACTCCTAACAGTGGAAATAGGTACCGTCTCCAAGAGTTTTACTGCCTTTACGAACCCTACTTCTCAATACTGGGTTGCCTTGTCCAGCCTGTGTACATGCTGAGATACTCAGTCTTACAGCAACTTGATACTCCTTGATTTTCTTTGATACTCATAGGAGACCTGTCTTGTCCTGGAGGGAGATGGGAAAGGAGGGGACCAGCGAGTGGGAGACAGGAAGTAGGAAAGAATAACTGGGAGAAGAGGATGGCAGGAAACAGCAGACAGGATGTAAAATAAATAAATGTATAAAATAATATATTTTATTATATCTTTGAGATTTCCAAATATGCCTACAATATGCATTGATGATAGTAACTCTGAACCCATTGTGCTAATGCTTCCCCGATCCATTCCCAACAGACAACCCATTCCAAAGTTTCATCTGCTTTTTTTTTTTTTTATTAACCTTCTGAGTACAATTAGTGTTACCTTTAGATTCACGGGTATGGGACAATCCAGGACAGCATAGTTTATCTCCAAGGGGCCACAGCCTTAAAAATCTTTCCCCTCTAGGAGACATCCACTGATACTAGATCCTCAGCTAGTGGTAGGGGCTCAGTAGTTCCACTGTCTTCCATGTTAGACTTTTGCCTGGCTTGTTATTGTGCAGGTCTTGAATTAGTAACCATACCTTCTTTGACTTCATAAGCATAGTGTTTCTTCCATGTCCAGAAGATGGTCTCCCTCTGGTACTCCCCAGTTACTGTTTATTATAACCTTTCTGAGTCCTCTTTGATGATGTTCCCTGGATTGTGACAAAAAAATTCCCAATTTTGTCTAAATACTCCATAAACATTCTCTGAATTTTGGTCCATTCTGAGTTTCAAAATTAATAGCTGTCCAATTCGCAAAGATATTTCTATAATGAAGTTTGAGAGCTGTGCTAGCATATCAATATAGAGATATGAATATAGGCATCAATTTGATACTTTTGGCATTTAAGAAATAATAATAGTAGAGTTGCCTCTGTGTCCTGTATTTCTCTAACCATGAGTTATTGTCCAGATTTGTAGTGCAAAGAATGCATTTCCTTCTATGGAGAAATCCTTATTTCCAATCACCAAGCAATTTGTTACTCACACAGCACATGTGTCCCTATTGTATCCATGGGCATATATTGCCAGGGTAGTAATTATTGAAGCTCACAGATTTTATAGGTAATTTACCCCAGGAGTATTGGTAACTTCCACAATAGTGTCTTATTATTTAGCTTTGGTAGGTAATAAAGCCATTGCAATGGCTTTATATTTAGGAATCTTTATGACAACCAAATCAACAATTTTAGAAGAAATATCATGCATGTGGCACTGCCCTTTTATTTCATAATGTATTGATTTTGAGAAAAAATAATCCTCTTTGTAGGGTAACTTAAATTTATACCTTTCATATGAATAAATGCATATAATTTATTCATGTATATTTATAAGTATACTATATACAATTTAGATTTACATGAATCTATTTGTATATGCATACTTGAGTATGAATTATCCTTCGCTCAGCCCTCTTCTGTCTTATACTCCTGTGTAATAAATGTATACATACATATACATATATACATATGCATATATACACATATACATATATACACATGCATATATACATACATATATGTACATATATACATATATGCATATACGCATATACATATATATGTATATATATTTTAAAAGCGATTCATGGGAGAGCTTTTGTCCTTTTATAAAAACTCCAGCAATATAAATATTAATGCTTTACTTTATGCAGTATATAATTATGCAGAAATAATTACTGTTTTTTTCCATTTACAAAATAAAAATGTGTATTTTCCTTGTTTGACAGCAATTGATTTTGAACCTATCAAAAAGAATCCTTTTATATATTTTCTTACTACTCTGTTCATATAACACATAAAGCACTCCCTTTCCTTAAATTTGGGACAAAATGACACTACATATTTCAAATTGGTCTTGAACTCTGTTGAATAAATCTTGTAAGTAGCCTGAGCCACCAGGCCTGGGTAATAGTATATTTACCATACATTTATACAAAGCGCTACATATGTGAACCAGTGCATCTTAAGCAAGAGCAAGTATGCATTTCTGTTACTATGGCTGACACCCAACTAGCAACCCATATATAGACTTAAGCATCCTATTAAATAAAGACTAAGATCTTTTAAAGCACTTAATATGTCTTTATATAAATAATGGAAAATTCATAACTTTCTCTCACTTATCTGCCAATATTATACAAGGTACTTCATTCTCAGACCCTTCTTATGATTTTGAGAAATATAAAGCAATACATTTTCAGTTGAATAAACTAAAATTTAAGATCTGTCGCCAAAATTGGGCATAATCACATATGCTTTTGAACTTTTGATACAGTGAAATTACCTAATGAGAAAAGGAAAATAATTTTAGCATTATTTCTCTTTGTTGACTATTCTACTTGAAATCCTTCAGTGAAATGCCTGGGCTACTTCATCAATGGTCCCTACCAACCTTTCATTTCTACCAAAATTCCCATGAGAGCAAATAATATTTTCATTTTTTAGAGTTCTAGAGATCATTAAATTTTATTAAGTTGAACATAAGTTTAAATACTGTGATTTTTGTCCCATTTATCAATCCAGGTAAGAGCAAGCCAAGTTGAGCAAGTAAACAATACGCCTTTTGATTTCCAGAATCTAGAATCAGAATAGTAATCATTGGATTTTTTTTCTTTTGCTTGCACATCTTGAAGTTATTTATACCTCTCTCATGTCTCACCCACTCCATAGAGTGTCCCACCTCTGCTCTTTAGACTTCCATAGCTTTTAGCTTTCCTTGTTGGGCCCCTCTATCTACTGCTACATTTAATGAGAGTATGGAGGTGCCTTGAGCATCTCTCTCAATCACCTCCTTCGTCATGTCCTGCAGCTTTGTCTGGTATATTCTTTATCAAAATAAAATGCTCATTTAGCAAAGCAATGGGTTCATAATTGATTTTTTTAATATTCAGGCATTATATAGATTAAGAATGGGGATTATCTACTATTTCCCAGATAACAGCATTTAAGTGAAGATATTTAAATTTCCATTAATATAAATACAAATTGGAAAGCATCGCTCCTTCTGGGTTTGGAGGAAAACAAAATAATAGTGATCAATAAATAATTGTTATGTAATAAAATGCTTTGTTTAAGAAACTTGATGACTGAAAACAAAATAGGCAAAGGTTAAAAACTGAAGCTGACTCCTAGAATAACTGATTATTTTCAGTTAAGGAGAGCAATGTTTTATATGATCATCGGTATATACAATTAAAATTTCAGATAAAATTTAGGTTCATATAAATTTGAGTGTGCAAAATAATACATTCAAAATAATAATTTCCCAGGTATGACAGAGTAAATTAAGATTTGGGGGCTAGAGCTTGAATTAATGTTCTAACTGTTATAGTCTTGGTGAAAGGAAGGAAATATTTTAGGAGACTGGTAAGACAGGCAGAGAAATAAAGAGAGTCACATTCATTTATGGTACTAATTAGTTATTTTGTTTTTGTTTACATGCCAAAGAACATGGAGCTAATGGAACTGTATTTCTTTAGATGATTTCATGAGCCTTCATTCCAGCTTTGATAGAAATCCAATATGTTATTAAAAGTGTTAAAAATCTGTCAAGCAAATGAAACTTATCAAGTTGTAAACTTTGATGAGTTTGTCAAAATGATTTAGTTCAAGAACCCGTGCCTTTCTCCAGATGCTATTGTATCATGTTGTATCTCAGAGTATAGTAATAAAATATCTGAATTTACAAGGACATTTGGAATCACAGAGTATATGAATGTACTCCAATGAACACTTGCTATGTTTGATATGTAAGTATAATCATCTGAATTTTCTTCCTTGTTTATTCTGAAACCTAACCAGCCTTTGTTGAGTGCTAGTATCAACTAATTCATTTGAACATACCTCACTGGAAACTCATTAATACTATTCATATGTGAGATATTAAATCTACTATAAAAATAAAACTTATGTATGACTCTAAACTGATAAATGATATGCAAAACAATTAACAGTGACAATGCTTGGGAGAATATGACATTCGGGCTGGGAATACAGCTCAGTGGTTATATACTTGTCTAGCAAGTGTGAGTACTTAAGATCAGTTACTGGCATGGTCATCATCATTATTGTCATGTAGCCATCATCACCATCACCATATGACAATTGATTATACATACTATGTATCATAGATAGATCATTAATCAATTTTTACTTTTATTCTTCCAGAATTACTATCTTCTCATCCGATAGGTCATCCTACTGCCTTGCTTATACTTGACACATGAGTTTGAGTGGAAGTTGTCATCTACTTTTTCCCTCAAGTATGCATTGGTGATATAAACATAAAAATCATGTCGAAACTGTATTCTAATCTTCCTAGTCAAATACACCATTAAATTATAGCCATAGAATAAACAACTATTAATATTTGGCTACATTTGCTAAGTATTTTCAAAAAGATTTTAATAGCTTAACTATACCATAGTTTGTTCATAAATATTTTAATATATAGCCCAAGAAATCAAGGTTCTTCTACTTTTCCTATATAACCATGGAATATTATCATATGTGAAATCTCACAGTCACCTAATAGTATATAGTATTTACTCCCTTAAATCAGAATACAATTAAAAAGTTCTGTTATTTATGGGTTATTAGATCTCCTAAATACATTCTAATCTGGAATAACCTATCTTCTCTTTATTTATTGAGACTCAGTTATTCTGTAGACTAACTCCTGAAGTTATATAAATAACAATTATTCTATTTGTTACTTATAAAAGTTTAATTTTTCACTGTATTATTTGAGTATTATAGAAACAAAAATCAGATTTAAAAAATCTAAATACAAGATAACTAATAATCACCATGGAAAAGCCACAGGTGATGGATGCAACAAAGAAATTAGACTCTTTTATTAACAGTTGGAATTGATAAATAAGTTATGGAGATTTGATGTGGCATTCCCCTCTGCATGCTCTGATTTTTTTTTTACCATTAGTTAATAAAGAAGCAGCTTTGGCTTATGGCAAGGCAGAATAGAGATAGGTGGGAAAACTAAAATTAATGCAGGAAGACAGAAGGCAGATCAGGCAGATGTCATGTAGCTGCCCAAGGAGGAAGGCACCAGAATCTGTACAGTAAGTCACAGCCTCGTGGTGATACATACATTAGCAGAAATGAGTTAATTTAAGATAAGAACTAGGTAGGAATATGGCTAAGTCATTGGCCAAGCAGTGCTGTAATTAATACAGTTTCTGTGTGATTATTCAGTTCAGGGCGGCCAGGAAATGAAGGTATAGTTTCCATTAACAGAGATTATTACTATGTTTATTTTCAAGTCCTTTTTCCATGGTTAAGAGAGCTTTAAACATTCTTTGTGTAAACTTTATAACATGTGCCATGCATATCTATTCCACCTTTCACATATGGATATTAAAATTTCTTGCTCATTCTTACTTAGTTAATCACATTGTTAGCCTTGAAAAGCATTAATAACATAATTACATTTCCTCCATTATTGTTAACTGGTATTTTTTTAAAGAAATAATTTTCTTTCTTTAACTG
Source organism: Bramus lutescens (assembly GCA_001685075.1). NCBI lineage: Eukaryota > Metazoa > Chordata > Mammalia > Rodentia > Cricetidae > Bramus > Bramus lutescens. Next base: position 15,717 of record LOEQ01011428.1, read on the forward strand.
TGACTTTATTATATCATTGAAAAATTAGGGTATATATTTAAGACCAGCCTTCAGTTGTTAATATCTGGTAGTATTTATCTCCATGAGTGTAAGAAAGGACATTCCCCTTTAATCAGATTAGTTACTACCCGAAATGTCCTCATAGAACCTACAAGTTGGGACAAAATTATCTCAGGGCCTGAACCTTGAAGCCTATAGGACAGAAAAAAGCCAGCCAGAGAAAGCATTTAGCTGCCTCTCATCGGGTGGGGGAACCCCCACATCATAGGATGTCACTTAGCCTATATAAGCTGATGTTCACAGTAATAAACTGAGTTCCTGCTTTGACTCGACTCCCTATCACGTCTGATTGTTATGCGTTGTGGGCTGTGAAATGGGTGTCCTGAGTAGTGGGGCTGAGGAAGGGGCACAAAGAGCTCTCATCTTTCCCTGGGGAATAAGGAGGCTCAGAAAGCCTAGAACCTACATCCAGTAACTGAAGGAAGCAGATGCTGTAACCCACAGCCAAGCACTAGGCCTAGCTCCTGGAGTGCCAACTGAAGAATGGGAGGAGGGATCATATGAACAAGGCAGGTCAAAAAAAAATGATGGAAAAAAATATAGGGACAGCTGACTTGAGCTAGTGGGAGCTCACAGATTATGTACTAACTGTTGGGAACCTGCATGGGATGGAACCAGACCCTCTGAATATGGATGACAGTTATGTGACTTATCGGTTGGGTGGAAAGAGGCTGACAGTGTCAGTGAGACCTATTCCAGGTGCAAGAACTAGTTTTTTGGAGCCCGTTTCCTATGGCGGCATACCTTGTTTAGCCATGATACAAGGGGAGGGGCTTGGTCTGATTCAAACTGTCATGCCAAACCTTGTTGACTCCCCAAGGAAACCTTACTCCCTTTGAGGAGTGGATGGGGGATGGGAAGGGAAGAAAGGGAGGGAAGGAGAAGGAGAAAGAGGGGGAACTGGAGTTGGTATGTTAATGAAAAATAATTTTTTAATATATAAAAAAGACTTTTTCTGTCATTTTTTTCAGAATTTTTTCCTTTTGGTTTTTTTTTTTTGAGATAGGTTTTCTCTGTGTAGATTTGGCTATCCTAGAACTTGCTTTGTAGACCAAGCTGATCTCTAACTCAAGGAGATCTGTCTGCCTCTGCCTCCAAAGTGCTGGAATTAATGGTGTGCAGCACCACCACCTGACTCATTTTGAACTTTTTTATATGCATATATGAAATTTTACTCAAAATTATTATATACAATTGAATACACATAGCAAATGTTATAGCCAGTTGTGGATATTCCTTATCTAAGGTGCTATAAGAAGATGGTTCACAACCTTAGTTGATTCTTTGACATTTTAATACAGTTCCTCATGTTCTAGTGACTGACAACCATAAAATTACATCATTGTTATTTCATGGCTATAATTTTGCTACCTTTTTGGTTGCAATGTAAAATATCTGGTATGCGAGATATCTGATATGTTATCCCGAAAGAGGTCATAACCCACAGATTGAGAAACACCGCTCTAAACAATTGTGGAATCCAACTCTTTTGAAGTAAAGAATGGTATTATAAGTGTTATTAGAGTAAAGAAATGAAGTTAAGAAAAGTAGCCGAGTCAGTTATTTAACTCACTTCCAAAATTTGCAATGAATGTCATGTTAGCTGGCAGAGTAATGTTTAATATTAATTTTATGCTCTTTCAGGGAGATTGATGGAGACCCCCAAACTCACAAACTTTCAAGTTCTATGTAGACAAAGAGATTTAGTTACTCTAAAAAGGTTGCCTTTTTAAATTTTATTATAACACAACCTATGCTTACATGTGTAGTAAGATATACCACAGTATATGGAAGAAAATTTTAAACTATGATTTGAAATTTACGCAGCTATAAAATACCAATATATAATATGGAAGTGTTTTCAAATATTCAGAGAGTATTACTAAGGAAAGAAAACTCGTCTAACTCAGATTCCAACCCTTCCTTCAATATGTTCTCACATTAAATGTATACTTGTGATTACAATTAGCCCGCTCAATTGGTGGGAGAAAAGTTGAAGCTCCTTTGGAAGCAATTTTACTTAAATACAACAGTGAAGTTTATCTCCAGTCTGGGGGAACTGACAGAGACGTGGGAATCAGACTCATAACAATTGTTTAACGGAGAGATGATTATCCGTATGTGGGTGCAGGACTCGTGAGAAATGAAAAAGACTAAGATGCTATCAGTGCCGCCATTCAGCTCCAATAATTTTCAGCATGTTCATGTTTCTCAGCTCTCCAGCATTTTTTTCAGACTCAATTGCTATATCACACTCAGTATTATCACACCATGTGCTGCTTTCTGCCCTTTCACACTTTCCAAGAACACTTGAAAAGCTAAAAATCTATAGTCTAGTCTGGGAAGTAAGAAATGCTCAAAAATAACTATCCCACAAAGAAGAGGGTGATAAATACCATAGGAGAGGCCCAGATAAGTGCTGAGAAGGCAATGAGATTGCTGGCAGCTGTGAGATATGAGGAATGAGGTTTTTTTAAATAAAGATTTTGAGAGTAGATACCATAGATGCACAAGTATGATGGGAAAGAGGCAATCTAAGATTGTGCGAGTAAACACTGCTTGTTTAAAGATCTGAGTGGAGGCCTGCCAAGGAGGAAGACCAGTAGAGAGAAGATGGCTCCTGAAGTCTCTAACTACCTAAATTGGTCATCTTTCCAGTTCAATGTATACACACAGCTTTTCTGGGTTTTCAAATTCTGTAATGCACATCCAGCTGTGGATAATCTTTACGTAGAATTCAGATGCCTATTTAAACTTTATTTTTGTTACAACAACCAGAAATCTTTCCACCCTTTCCAACGTATTTCCGAAACAAATTTTCTAACACTCTTACCCCTAAAATTTCACGTTAGGACCTGCAAATTTAATTATTCATTGAACATGGGGCTTTTATTTAGTTTACTGCTAAATAATTCAGAAAGTTGTTTACTTTTTAACCTACCTTAATCTAAGTTTGCACTCTATTTAAGCCCTTTATCATCAGTTTAGTCTTTAGATCGCAGTGAAAAGGTCTCAGGTGAACTTGTTTATTAAATCAAAGCCAGATTCCTATATTCCTTAAACCAAACAGTAGTATTTGGTTTTTCCTTAAGTCTGTCTAGCTCAGGTTCTTGCCTAGCATCCGTATGGTTTCCATTTCATGAAGTGGACCTTAAATTCAATAAGATATGGGTTGGTTAACACCGCAAGTTTTAAGCCACTGTTGTAGTAGTGTATATTGTGAAGTAGATTGAACAACTTAAAACTGGGTTGGTATTTATTTACCTTTTAACTTCGACAACATTCAGAGTATCCTATGAACACTTACTAGCAATGATGAAGGTTTTGGCAGACAAGACTCAGCTTCTCCATGTTTAATAAGTTGTCAAGAAAGATTTTGTTTTCAGCAAATGGCCCTACCACCAGCTTATGGAGAGCAACCAATAACTTGCAAAGAGCCTGAGTGACTTGAAGATTTGCCTTGGGTATCTTTGGTTAACAATTCAATTAGAAATAATCCTTCCAGAAACTTTATTTATTTATAAAAAAATGTCCATTTGGGGTTCTGGCTTCCCCACTATTGATGATTAAATTAGATCAATTTCATACATGTAGCATTTTAGGTAGCTTCTACTGTATTGGTGTTTTAGGCAGGGTTCACTAGAGTAAGAAAATGAAAACAACTTATAGAATGAATCTCTATATATAAGGAAGGAAGGGGTCTGTCAGAATGACTTATAGGCTGCAGACCAACTAATCCAACAATGGTGGACTGTGAATGGAAAGTCCAAAGATTCAATAGTTGCTCAGTTCACGAGCGAGGTTGGATATCCTGTCTGATCTTCATTATATGCTGGAATCCTGAAGAAATAGGCTCTAGCCCCAGAGAAGGAATGGCCTTGCTAGCAAGGCAAGGGGAAGCAGGCAGAGAGCAAAATCTTAATTCTTCTCTGTTCTTACATAGTCTTCCAGCACAATGTGTGGTCCAAATTAAAAGTGTATCTTTCTGCCTCAAGATCCAGATTAAGGCATGTGTGTTCCCACTCCAAAGATCCAGATTAGAAGTGAATCTTCCTCCTTCCACTTAAGCAATCAAAGCACTCACAGGTGTGCCCTCCATTTTTGAATTTTAGTTAATTTCAGAGGCCGTTAACAATCAAGAATAGCCATCATAACTGGTTTCCATACAAACCTTCAAATGCCCCTTAGTTTTCGCTAGGTTAGCTGTCTCCTACTGTTTAATATCCCTCGTCCCACTTGTCTATTACCCTTCCCGTTTAAGTTTCCTGTTCCACTTCCCCACCCCTTTAGTAACTATTACATTTTCCCTTCCTAGAGTGGTTCAATCTCTTCACACAGACTCTACCACTAATGCTTAATATCAGTGCTTGTATGGATTGTAGAGTTCTTATTGAAGATTTAACAATAGCATCCCTCTAAAATGAATACATACCAGATTTTTCTTTCAGACTCTGGGATAACTCACTAAGGATTCTTTATTTCTAGTCCCATCCATTTACCTGTGAGTTTTATGATTCCAGCTTATTTTTTTCCTTTTTAGCCTGACAATAAATATTTTAATTCTTTTCGCTTTATTTTTATGATGACAAATACTTTTCAAGTTTATGTCCTTTTTTTTTTGTTTGTTTGCTATTTAAATACAAAGCTAAGCCACAAACAGGCACAACCAAGACATTTTATCTCACAGTAACACCCTCCTGTCCTGATCCTCCTCCAAGTGTGGCCACTGAAGGCCTAGCAAGGGGTGTGGGGAAGACTTTCTTAGATAGCACCATTAAGAGGCTGGGGAATGAGGGAGACGTTGGGGACAAGGGTAAGTTCTCATACCTAGCTACAGTGTCCCAGTCCCAAGATGGAAGGTGAGTGCGGAGAATTAGTCCTTCCCAGGAAGAGGAAGGAAACCGGACTCTGCCCAAGAAGAAAGCCAGGACTCCCCGCACCTCAGATCCAAGGACAGGCGGGTGGGAGGGTGCTGCCACCCCCTGCGCACAGCCTGTATGGGATGTCTCCAAGCTCTTGTTCTTCTCAGCGTCTTGACAGGCATACACAATGACATGTGTAAATATTTCTTAGCAAAACTTTTGCAGTAAGTTCGTCTTCCCCTCTCCAAAGCTAACGGAGTCCGGGGCTCGGAAGCCTGGCCGGGAACAGACCTCTTCCACAGGTTTTTGGCTTTTCCAGGCACCTCAAAGCATCAGGGTGGGCAGTCTGACTAGAGGCCGGCAGGGAAAAGCGCTGTTCTCCTGCCCCAATGGAGCAGGTCTCCTGAAGCTGCATTAATTCTTTATAGAAATGTAAACACTGGATTTATTTAAAAAATAATAAAACAACAAAACGTTTTTAGAAAAATCAAAAAAATAGAAAAAACACGGAAAAGAACTTATATGTATGTGAGATTTGAAAGTAGTAAAATGACTGTTTTCTTCTGAGTTTTCTTTTTTTAATCTATTTGGTTTGACTGGATAGTTTGTGTAGAGAAGATATGAGATGGTAGTCTTCTAATCAGAAGTAAGATTTTGTAGTGGGACCAGAAATTACTAAGTCCATATACACCTACCCCGCCCCCCCACCTGCAACCCTGATTCTGCTGCATGGAAAGTTCTCTACCTG
>LOEQ01011429.1:0-11502 GCA_001685075.1 Bramus lutescens
AGACTGTTTCAGTGGGTGAGCCCATCATGGTCTTGACCTCTTTGCTCATATTCTTACTCCTCCCACTCTTCAACTGGACTTTGGGAGCTCAGTTCAGTGCTCCTCTGTGGGATTCTGCCTCTGTTTCCATCAGTTGCTGAATGAAGGTTCCATGGTGATATTTAAGATATTCATTAGTCTGACTACAGGGCAAGGCCATTTCGGGCACCCTCTGCTCTATTGCTTAGGGTCTTAGTTGGGGTCATCCTCGTGGATTCTTGGGAATTTCTCTAGAGCCAGGTTTCTTGCTAGTCCCATAATGGCTCCCTCAATCAAGATATCTCTTTCCTTGCTCTCATCTCTGTTCTGTCTCCATCTCGACTATCCTGTTTTCTCAAGTTCTCCTCCCCCTCCCATTCTCTACTCCTCTTGCCCTTCTACTCTCCCTTCTCCTCTACCCCCATGCTCCTATTTTTTTTCAGGCGATCTTGTCTATTTCGACTTTCCAGGTAGATCTATATATGCTTTTCTTAGGTTCATTTTGTTACTTAGCTTCTCTAGGATCACGAACTGTAGGCTCAATATCCTTTGTTTATAGTAAATATCCACTTATGAGTGAGTACATACCATGTTCATCTTTCTGGATCAGGGTTGCCTCACTCAGGATGGTGTTTTCTAGTTCCATCCATTTGTATGCAAATTTCAAGATGCCACTGTTTTTTTTTTCCCCCTGAGTAGTACTCTACTGTGTAAATGTATCACATTTTCTTCATCCGTTCTTTGGTTCTTCATCCAATCTTTGGTTGAGAGCCTCTAGGTTGTTTCCAGGTTCTGGCAGTTACAAATAATGCTGCAAAAACATAGCTGAACAAATGTCTTTGTAGTGTGATTGAACATCTTTTAGCAGCAAGGTGTTCTGTCACCAAGCTCCATGTGCTGTAACATAGCTACAACTTTTGTCTAAGATTCATTTTCTTTTCTGTTTCTCACCTGTATTACTGGGATGACTTTGAAGCTGGTCTATTTTTAATGACATTGGCTATATATTGAGCTTACTGGAGTTGCTGTAACAGAACACTGACAAGCTTTAAATAAAGAAGTAAAGAATCACTTTTGGTCTTCCAGGGACCTGGGGCCATATGTTTAAGGTTTTCTTAATATGATCTTTTGAGGCCTCTGTCACTGGATATACACAGAGAAACACAGAAATCCTCTTCATTTGATCTATTAAGTGTGCTCATGTACTTATCTTATGGGTGAATTTGTTTATTAATATCCAGTATCAGGTTGGTTTAGAGTTCACTTTAATTACCTCATTCAATTCCTTAATTGAAGGAGTTTCTTAATTTCTTCAATTCCATAAACAACACAAGTTGCATTTCAAGAAACTGGTTAGTTTCCTAACATATGTACCAACACTTACTCAATATTATAAAATTAATAAAACTTCTTGCTATTTTTTGACATAGACTCTCAACTTCAGCCCAGAATAATATGAAACTCACTGTGTAGCCAAGGATGGTCTCATAATCATAAGGGTACTTCTGCCTCAGCCTCCTGGATGCTGAAATTACAGGTATGAACCACCCCACCTAACTAAATTCCTAATCAATAAATCATTGGTTCATTAATCAATCCTTATGCTCAATAACCAGGACTAATGGTGAGGATGATGTTTATCTTTAGAATATCATTTTTTAATCTTACGTTGATAATAAAAGCTGAATGTGTTAGTTCCTGCCTATGTTATTAGCAATTCTAAAAGAAAAGAGGCAAATTTCTTAACTGTAAAACTTTATGACCAGTCTGTATGGCTTTCGAAAACAGTGACTCAAAAGGCAAAATCAGGTTACAGAGAGACTAGTACTGAGCTTGAGTGTAAAAGTATATTTCATGTAGATAACATCTAGATCCTTGTAAATTATAATTGGAAATCTATGCCAAAGAAGATTCATAATAATAATAACTGTCTTTTTTATAATGATATAAACCTAGTAAAATTCCTCTGTCTTACATCTCTGAAAGAAAACTGGATGAAACATCAGCTTCCAAAATAAAGAAGATCCTTAATGAGCCATGAAGCTAATTTCTTTAAGAATTAAATGGGAATACACACCCTCAACTTAAATCTGTGTAATTAGTGATGCCATGCTATTGCCTTTTACAATAACTTACCTGAGAGAAGATATAGGCAACATATCACTTTCCTAATTAGAGATATTATAATCACAACTTTTCAGTTTATTAAGAAGTAATTTTTCATTCATGTGTATTTATATTTTCATGAAGAAAAATAAATGGTTTTGTCTAAGCTAACGAAGACTGTTTTGCCATCAACAGTTTTTAACTGTTTTTTTTTTGTGAGTACTCTGGAAAAGATGTTTACCCAAGGAAACTCCCTCAAACCTCTTTCTCTAGGTTAATACTTTTTGGTCTTTAAGTATTGATGATTTTTCACAGCCCACATTCCCTTCCTATTGTGTTTGAAATAGGTACAGTCATTTAGTGGCTGCTCTGTTCCTTTGCTGAATCTTTCTGGTATTTTTGACAAAAGAGAGGAACACAATTGGGATGTTTCCTTTCTTTACCTCACATGTTGAAAGTGGAGACATGATGGGGACCATTTCTAAAGACACAAATCTTGAGCATAATGATTCCTCATGGCTACTGGTGGAGAAAATAATCACAAGCTGAGGATGCTGATTAATATCATCACATATTAACAACATCTAATTAACTGTCACATGAAGCATAGCAACTGCATCACATGATCTTTGCATAAATTTCACCACGCTAAAGGGGAACCGCATGCTAATGTATTTCTGCTTTGATATTTCTTAGTAATCCATCCATTTACAAAACTGTGCTACTTGTATATCAAGATGTTCTTACTGCTTCAAGAAGACTTTTCTTCAAATGGGATAATGCATGCTTCATTGGAAAGGTTTATAGCAACTACTCTTGGCCACTTGCTGTAGTAATCCATTAAAGCATTTACATGAGTTTTAAACAAGAATAATATTTCATCACTGATTAAAGTCTTAATAATTTTAAAGAAATCTAGAAGTCAGCCTTATTCTCCTAATAAGTAAGTAAATGGAGTAATGGGGAGACAGCCAAGTATTAAAGTGCTCGCTTTGCATGCATGAACACATGAACTAAAAGAAAGAACTCATTTTAAAATATCATCATATAAGTGTGTTTGTTTGTAATCTCAACTCTTAAAACAGACAGAATAGGCCCGTCCTTGTGGCTCACTGTTTAGCTGCCTAGTGTGTTTGGTGAGTTCCAGGCCATTATAGATTCTGTCTTAAGTAAGTGTGTTGGAATGCTGATGAGCAATACCTGAAGTTGTACTCTGTCTTTTGTAGGTGGTCACTGTGCTTTCTGTTCACATAGACTATATCAATAGCAGCACGGTTTGGCCAGTGACTTAGGTGTATTCCTAGCTAGCCCTTACACGTTAAATTAACCCATTTCTGTTAATCTGTGTATATCGCCAGGAGGCTGTGGCTTACTGGTGCAGCATGCTATTCCTTTGGTAACTACATAGTGTTCCTTTGACTCCTCTTATTCTACATCCACCTCCACACATATGCAGGTTCATGTCTATACATGTACACATAAGCAAAAATGAATGTAGTCACACAAACAACACAAAGTATATATAGCAGTGAATGTGTATGGTATGTGTTTGTGTGTGTATGTGTGTGTGTGTGTGTGAGAGAGAGAGACAGAGAGACAGAGACAGACAGAGAAACAGAGAGAGAGGGAGAGGTAGATGTGGAGTCAGAGAGACATCAGAAGAAAGGGATAAAGTGAAGGCCCTCACACTACATGACTGTACTGAAAGAGGAAGCATGTAAAGTACATAATAATAATTCTTTAGCCATAAGCATCAGAATTATAAAGGTGGATTCAAGCCTAATAAGAAGTGATAAAAAAGGACTTAGAAAAGAGCAATCCCACCATACCCACACAGTTGCAGATGAATATGAACAGTAGATGCCTCATTCCTTATAGCAGTTATGATGGTATCGATTGGCATGTATATAATTGAGTCTAACCTGGTAACATACCAATTACAAAGCTAGGGAAGAAGATGCACCATCTCTCAATCTTGCTAAGTGTGTGAGTTTTAAATAATTGCAATACGCAGAGAAGCACACTTTGGCGAGTTATTGCTTGACAAGGAGCATTTTTCAGTGTCATGTTGGGATGATGTATGACTTTGTTACTGAGAATAGAGAGGTCCAGAAGTCTACTTCTGGTGTCATTTTTGTACTTTTTAACTTAACTGTGACTTATAAAATTTGCTAGATGTTTTTAAGGCAATGATGTGAGTGTAGTGAGAAGTATCATGGTAGTTACACCTCCGTGGACTGTACCAGTTATCTAAGCACATATGAGAAGAAATAGATGCTTTAAAAATCTAGAAATATTTTGTTGTTCAAATCTCAAGCCTGAACTTTTGTATGGATGAGTATTTCAATATTTAATTTTTCCCTCCTATTGAAAATAATAATTTTCTCATGAAATTTATCCTGGTTATAGTTTGCCTTCCTCTACTCCTCCCAGTTCCTCCTACCACTCCTTACATCCAGATTCCTTTCCTTTCTGTCTCTCATTAGAAAATAACAGGCTTCTAAAAATAATCAAGAATGGCAATATATAACATAGTAAGATGGAGCAAAAACTAGCATACCAAAGTTGGACATGACAATCCAACAGGAGGAAATCAGTCCTAAGAGCTAGTAAAAGAGTCAGAGACATACGCATTCTCACAGTCAGAAGTCCCATAAGAATACTAAGCTAATAGCAGTAATATATATGTAGATAACCTGGTACAAACTCATGAAGGCTTGTGCTTGCTGCTTCATTCTATGTGAGCTCATATGTGTCCTGTTTAATTGATTCAGAGGGCCTTGTTTTCTTGGCATCTTCCACCACCTCTGGCTCTTGCAATCTTTCTTCCTCCTCTTCAGCAGGGCTCTTTGAGCATTGATGGGAAGGATTTGATGGAGACCTCTCATTGAGACTCTCTCTGTATGTAATATATGACTGATCTCTGCATCTTTTCTCATCTGTTAGCGGGGAAAGCCTCTCTGATGATGACTGGAAAAAACACTGATAGATACATAAAACAGAATCTCATTAGTAGTAATTTTATTGATAATTTTTCCACAAGAAGTGTTTGTTTTTACTGTTAGTATCTAGACTATCTATTTTCCAATTCTTGATTATCTAAACCCCATTGGTTATGGGCTCTTTCTCTTGGAGTGGTCCTTAAATCAACTCTAACAGTGGTTGGCTACTCCCACAAATTTGGTGCCTAATTTTAAAAACATTTTCTTCTTTTATTTATTCTTTCACCATCTTTTGTTATCACTCAGTTTCTTTACTTTCTGAATTGTCCCCAAGTTATGTACTGTTCTTGTCTTTCATCTCTCACTCTGGTATTCCATCTCTTACAAAGATACCACGGGGAGATCAACAAACTATATTGATAAATCATTCATGTTTTGATTAAAAACAACAATGTGGCCCTCTTTATTGATTTTTGTTACTTTATCACTACCTATTTATATAGATATGATTTTTATATTTAATTTCTCATATCCTGAGCCCAACTGCTTACCTCTATTTGTTCTTTTTGTTATTTAATCCACAACAGAACCAATCACATAAGTATCCTAGAAAAAGATTTCAATAAATATAAAAGATGTTTACTATAGTTTAGTATTTTAGAATTTAGATGTACATTACATGAAAAACTAAAGCTTGGAAGTTTTCTAAAACATGAAGAGCCTCATCAGAATTTTATACAAGGGATACCATAAATTGTATTCTTTCAAGAAGTATATGTTGAATATATAAAAGGGATATGCTGTGTATTAATCTAGGTGTTCTAGGTATAATAATGAATTACAAAGATATATACTACACTACACTACACACACACAAATACACATACACAATGTGCAGACCACTTACCTTGTGTATCTTTAGTAACATGTGAATAAATATAATATTACTGAGTGACTGAGAAATATTTAAAGACATACAAATTCATATTGGCCCATGATGGGATGTGACATGAGGAGGCCAGAGAATGTTTTCTGTTCATGTAAAGTTAGGTATGAATTTAATATAATATAATAAAACCTTCACACAGTGAAAATATACCTTGGCAACTATAAATTAAATACACACAGGACCTGATAGATTCTCGCTAAGGATAAGATAAGGTTATGCCTTAGGTTTTCAGCTGGCCTCACTGCAAACCAAGACCAAGCATGACTAGGCTCATGGTTAGTGTAAAATTAAGGCAACATCTACAGTCATCACATTGAAATCCAGGTGAGGTGATATCAACTATCCAAATCTGTCTCTAACAATTTCCCATATAAAGAGGGGAAAAGCCCCAAATATGGGCAAATATCTACGTAGTCCCACCTTGTATCCCTTCAACAAGTGGTTTTCTCAGTCCCATTGCTCTCTGCACCCTAACTTTGTCCCAGGTCTTCTGGCCTACTTCATCCTCTCAAGGATGTTTGTCTCTTAGATATTTACCTGTCTCTGCTCCTAGTGCTTTCTGCCTAATCTACTTGAGAGTTTCACTCGGATAAGGACTTCTCATTCTTCTTAATTTTGTGATCACATCTCTTACTAAAATACAATCACATCCCCTTCTTAAACATCCTTTCACTTTCTTTTGGTCCCTCATCATCATCTGAAATAATACACTTTTACAGCAACTTATGATCTGTTTCTACACAACCAGAAAACCAGCTCCAGGAATTGATTCTCTTATTTAGTCAGATATTTTCATCTGTTATTTTTTCAGGTCTATCCCATTGCTGAATTTATGTTTGGACTATGAGCACAGTACAGGGTAAATAAGTGTTGCATATTGAATGAGCAGGGGAATAAAAGAAGGGTTTTATTCAGAGGTAAGCCAATGCATACAAAAGACTTGTTTTAAGTGTAAATGGGGGTAGATCTATAATGGACAGAGATCAATATTTGTGAGCATGCCTGTTTAAGAATTTTAAAAGCATGTTGAATAAGTCAGGGAGAAAAATAGATGGACTCAAGAGATAGTTGAATTTTCTGACTGTGATCACAGCACTTGAAAGACTGAGACTGGAGGATTAACATGCATTTTAGGCTATCATGGGGTACAAAGTGAGTTCCAAGCCAGCTGTGGCTGCAGAGTGAGACTTTGTCTCCACCTCTTCTTTCTCCCCAAAAGAGATACAAAAATGTTTGATTAGGTTTTGTAGGAAAGATGGGTAACCTGTCAATTTCCCAAAGAACATTGGTTTCTTATACTGCTTCAAGGATCTCTATTAGAAGACAGGTGCTGGGGAATAGAAACTTAGTGTTTATTGTAGAAATATATAATTTAGGTGATTGGTTACTGCCAAGAGATGCATCAAGTGGCCAAATGATATTAAAATACTAGAGTTGGCTGAAGTTAGGAATTTATGGGTCATTTGAGGCCACAGAATTAGAGGATCCTATTGTTATTTCTACCCTTGTTTGTTTGACCATTGAGAAAACTTCAACACACATGTAAATTGTTTGCATATTATTATAATGTAAACTTTATTTTGCATAGAACATGGATAAGTCTAGCTTTCCTTTTGTTTGACAGGTTCTTTGTTCTGATGCTTCTAACCCTTGTACCACTATTTGACCAGCAAATTATTTGTTACAATATAGAATGAAAATAAAAGAATAGAGACCATCTGCAAAATAACACAATAATCACCCTTATTGTCTGAAAAATTATAGTCATACAGACTATAAATCAACAAAATCAAATCAGCAATAATCTCATGTTCACCAAAAAAGATAACTATGAAGTTTTGAAATGTTATAATCATATTTTAAATATATTAAAATTTTTACTGGTATGCAATTTTCAGTTGTATTCTAGTCTTCAATTAAAATCATCTGACATGAACTATTTGATTATAAAATATCATTAAGATTATGCTGAGTAACTGCACAAAGATTATAAATATTCGATATGACTCCTTTTTGACCACCTGGGGATTCAAGGTCATATGCTGAGTAGAGAGGGTAGTTACAAGGTTTCATAATTTAAATACACACAAATTACATGCTTATCTCTCCCTTCAACTGAAGAACAATTTTAAGTGGGGAAAAGTAATTCCTCTGGTTTGCTTATGATCTGACCCCACTATTTTTAAACATACATTCTAATTTTCCACATGCTGTCAATTTTTTGCACTGCGTTGTTCTAATTGCCACAGTTTTGGGTTTTATACTTTCTAAGTTTGCAAATGACAAGGCTGTATTATTCATGTTTTATTTTGGAACTGGGAATAGAGGGCATTGTTCATCAGCATATAACAAAGGAAAGTGCTACCAACTAAACTTTCAGCTTCTCTATCGGCCACAGTAATACCTTATGTATTCTTAGCTGCCCGGAGTTTGAGGCAGGCATTCTTGATTTTCCCTCTCCCAGCAGGTATAAGTGACAGTTCAGTTGTTAAACTTTACTCTAGTGACCATGTTATCATTCATTCATCCATCCCTTCATATTTTTAAATATAACAAAATAAAGTATGGACAAAAACTATCATACAGCATTCAGCAAGACAAACCAATAAAAGGAAAAGAGCTCAAGAGAAGATAGAAGACTTGGAGACCCAATCATTTGCAGACTCAAGATTCCCATAAAAACCCCTATACTGGAAGCCTTAATATACATGAAACAGACCTAGTGCTGAATTGTGCAGGCCCTGTCCATGCTGCCTCAGTCTCTGAGATCTTATGAACTTTGCTCATGTTGAATGAGAGGACCTTGTTTTCTCAGTATACTCCATCCACTCCGGATCTTACATTACTCCTGTCTCCACTTCTATTGTGTTCCTTGAGGTATGATAGGAAAGAATTGATGGAAACATCCAATTTAGTGCTGAGTGTTTGAAGATCTCTCACTATCTATCTACATAAAGTCCTGGTGGAGGTCTCTCTGTTTGTTCACATTTACTGCAGGAGGAAGCCTCTCTGATGATGGCTGACCCATGTATGAGTGCAGAAGAATGTCAATGGGAATCACTTTATAGTTCATTCTTTTTATTTATTTGTTTTTCTTAAGCCAGTAATATTTGGCTTTACCATAGGTCCTGGACTGTCTAATGTCAGGTTTTTGGTCACTCAAGAATTGTCAGATACAGGTTCCTTCTCATGAAGCAGGCTTTAAGTCAAATCAGTATGTTGATTGAAGTTTCATATAAGATCTGAGTAATTTTTCATTGTATAAATGTACCACATTTTCTATATTCATTTTATGATTGAGAGATGTCTAGGTTGCTTCCTATTACTAGCTCTTATGAAACCCCTATCAATGAACACAGTTGATCATGTGTCTCTGTGGTAGAATGGAGCATCCTATGGGTATATGCTCAAGAGTGGTATATCTGAATCTTGAGGGAGATCAATTCCTGTCTTCCTAAAAAACTAACAGAATGATTTTCATAGAGACTGTACCCATTTATAAAACCATTAATGGCATTGGGCTGGGAGTAGATTCACCAAGGTGGGAGGGAGAGTCTGTTCATCAAAGATAATATACATCTGGACATGCTGACCAAGTCTCAGGGGATAGGGAGGAATAATGCCCTTTGTGGAATACATAGAAAATGCAAGAAAATAGAAAGCAGGCAATGTATTTTGGCTCAGCATCCAGAACCTAAACAGCATATTTTTATTGAAACATATTTTGTGCTTGATAAGCACATACTGATTTTACTTTTATTTAAAATTTACATTTTACTGTATAAATCTTGGTTTAATAAAAAGAGAAATGTCAATAGCTAGCATAGTAAATAAATATAAATGTCCTTAACACTGGAGAAATCCAAAGAAGAAACACGTATTCTTACTTGACAAGAAAAAAAAAATCTGTGGTGGGAATAGAGTTCTCGTTTGTACCCATGCCTAGGATCTCACAGGAATCCTTTTTGTGTGTGTGTATGTACCCCTGAGTGCTTATATGGAGACCAGGCTCTGATATTGGCTATCTTCTGTTACTTATTTTATTTCTATTTTATAATTTGAGACAGGCCCTCCACTGGCCTGGCTGACCAGCAAGCCCCCAGGATCCTCTTGTTTCTGCCACCCAGTGTTGGAATTATAGGCGCACATCACTCTGCCAGCTTTTTATGTGAGTGATGGAATTCAAATAATGGTCCTCTTGCTTGTGAAGGAAGTTCTTTATTTCTACTGAGCCATGTTCTCAGCCCTTATAGTCATGATCTCTAGGATGTGAGTTCCTGAAGTCCGAGGCTATGCTGTAACCATGTTATATCCAGCGTGCTGTGCCCAGTCAGGGCACCTGGACTCCCATACGTGTTCAGGAACTGGGTTAAGCTGAACTGAAGAAGAGAGAACACAGCAGACCAAGGGAGAAATAAGACGAGAAAGCAGCGAAGCCCAGAGACCAGGGAAGAAAGACCTCATTTTGGGCGGCACTTTACTCCCTCCCTCCGTCCTGCATTTATTGCAGCTCCCTGGCCTGGCTCTGGCTCTTAGCTAGCCAGAGAAGGGAGATGGCAGAATGATGTTACTCATGGGACCCTGTTATGCTCTTTGATTCTGCTGCTGTGGGGCAGGTGCTTTTTCTAAATTACACACGGAGGTGGCAGGTCTTTTCTAGCCACCAGCCCCACCTGGCAAATGAAGACTTGGTTGGCAACAGACTGACATTTCAGAGGAAAGCCAGGGGGCTCCTGGGTAAGCGTGAAAACAGATGTTCCTGCCAAAAGCAAACTTGGCGGGGGTGAGGGGCAGGGTGATGGTTGAGGTAGTCAGGCAATCTCATGCATGTAGCAATACACTGGTAGGCAAAAATGGGAAGTGTCCCCGGTCTCTGCGAGCTGAAGTGGCACACTTGGGGCTTCTGAGACCCCCCTTGAACATTTCCATAGCATGTCCGACTCCACATCCATTTCCACATTTGTAGGAGGAAGTGATGCCATCAATTTGGGGATTGAACATCATTTGATAGCTGGCATAGGCTTGGCTCTCAGTGCAGTGCTGCCATCATGCAGACTCTTTCTTGTCTTGGCACCTTGGTGACTTCATCTGTTAAGCACGGAGGGTTGTATTTACTTCATATGAACACACTGAGAGTGGAAAGACTTGGAATCAGTGGGCTCTTAGCAAGGGATTTGCGGGGTCTACAGTAGATAACTCTGCGGCTTGAAAGCCAAATCAAGCCCAACTCAGTATCTTCAGACCAGGATACCAGATTAGCAGGTACAGATATGGCATAGAGATTTCCAAAAGACACATCACAAAGGATTCCCGGGGAATGCTTGAACATGTCCTAAGAACATGCGGCCTGGGCATCAGCATCTTTGACTGGCTATTCAAACTCCAAAAAGGAAAGGGGTCGGTACCTTAGTGGTAGAGTCACAGCTTAACCAACATGAAGGCCAGGATTCAAAAATAGGCAGGGAAGCAGGGAGGGAGGGAGGGAGG